>JAQIWS010000052.1:0-74612 GCA_034696085.1 Stigmatogaster subterranea
GCACCATTCGATTCAGCGTGTTGAAATATATCCCCCCTGTGAAGGGCAAGTTTGGTCCCCTATGCGGAAAGCTGGCCAGTTCCACCGGTTTGGACAAATCGATTCACGTTCTCTCCAACAACAAAGACCTAAAAGGTCTTCAATTCGTATCCACGTTCGAAGGTGAGTTTAATGACGGTAAAGCGCGGCAAGTCGTTCAAACGCTTCGGATATTTTACAGCTTACAACTATCCTTTTTACGGAGTGCAATGGCATCCTGAGAAAAATCCCTTCGAATGGTCGCGCGTTCAGAGCATTCCGCACACGATAGATGCCATGAAAGCTGCCCAATACGTGGCAAATTTTTTCGTTCAAGAGGGTACGAAGGAGTTTAAAATTAGGATCAGAGAGAGAGAAATATAATACACATTTTTTTTGCAGCTCGACAGAACAACCATCACTTCCACAAACCGGACGAAGAAGATAAAGCGTTGATTTATAATTACAAGCCTTATTTCATGGCGGGTGCCGAAACCAATTTCACCGAGGTGTATTTATTCCATAACAATACAAACAATGATCCGTAGTAAAAGTGGTAGTATCGAATACCCGCGTTAACTACCGTGTTCGAGCGTGTTTACTATCCTTATGATTGCATTAATAAATAGAATATCCACGAAATTTGTAATCTAAAAAGTCTAACCCGTATAAACATAATTATATACGTAAACGACAGCGCCCGTAGTAAGTGCAAGGGCGATACACGCGGGAATTTTTAATCCTCTGTTCGAAACGGTTTGATTTACCGGATGATCGCCTCCAGCCGGACAGCGCATTCTACAAACTCGCTTGTTTAAATTGATGATGGCATCTCTCGCTCCGCACCACGAATGTCTTCCCTGCAGTCGGTATTGATAAGCTACGAGAGGACCCCAATAACACGCTTGAAATAGACGAGGATCCGTGACCGCCAAGTAAAACAAATTGGGTTTCACTCCAACGAAGCTGGCCAATTCGTCCATGTACGGTAGAAAGTTGATAATAAGCGTTTGGTATCGAACGAACGATCGAACTCGGGGCGCTTGTTCGTGTTGTTTTTGGATGTCGTACATCATGTTCGCTTTGCTAGGTAATCTGCACTCGCCGCGAAACACGCGAGCCGCCCATCGGGCTTGCATTTCGCTCACGGGAAACGCGGCACCCACCACTCTGAACAAGCCGATCACCGCGAGGCAAGCGTGGTCGCAGCTGGTAGGGAAGACGTTTTTAAATAGATTTACAGTCTCTCCTTCGATGAATTGCATGTCGCACAAAAACGGGTAGAGAGGGTCGTAGCCGGTGGCCATGATGACCGTGTCGATTTCGTATTCGATGTGCGGTTCATCCTGGAATCGAACTCCGTGTCTGGTAAAGTGCAAGAGCGGTCCTTTGACGATCACGTCTCCTTTATGAACGCATTCCATTATCAAGTCGTTGAGAATTCCGGGGGGATGACATTCTTCGTCGTCGTTTTCTTGTAAACCCAATGACACGTCCATCTGATTCCTCACCTGTTTTCAAGACGCGATCGATAAATCGAGAGCGATTAGCCGCGTAAAAAAACGTACCGCGAATCCTTGTAGCGTGTTAAACACGGTTCGAGGCAAAGCTTGGTAAAGGTGATGATGCCATCGCGTGTTTTTAAAGTCGAGTGGAATGCCGTTTTCGCACAGTCTAGGGTAGATTTTAGTTTTCCGTCTTACGCTCACGTAAACCTGCGATTAAAAGGAACGAGTCGCTCCCCATTAAATACCGTTACGCCAATAACTACCGTATTTCCATTTCGATTTTCGAGTTTATACCGAAGTGCAGTATTTACTCAATTCCACCGCGATGTCCGCGCTCGAGTTTCCCATTCCGACGACGAGCACCCGTTTTCCTTCGAATCCCCGATGGTCCTTGTAGTCGTGCGAGTGCATGATTCGTCCTTCGAAATCCAACATTCCGGGCATTTGAGGCATGTGCGGATACGTGTACAGCCCCGTGCAAATGGCAACTGCGTCAAATATTTCGTCCCAAACGTCGTTCTGACATCAGTTGACATGCGGTCAATCTAAGTCGGTCGTTAATTAAATCGGTCGCTTACTTTATAGCGAATACTGATCAACCATTGACCAGTGATCGCGTGGTCTCTCGTCTTGCGTATCAGGACCACTTCGTGGCTCAGGTGCATGTGATTTTGAAGACCGTTCGCTTCCAAGTACATTTCGAGATAAAGAGCGAGGCATTCGCGAGGCATAAACTCTGGAAATTCTTCCGGAGGCGGGAAATCGCTGAACGCGGTCATTTCTTTACTCGTGTTCGCCACGGTCGACCTCATCACCGAAGGAACGCTTCCGCATCTATTCTCTCTGACCAAAAGAAAAAACATTCGAGTCAATTCACCGTCGACGACGGGAGCCTGGAAGAGTTTAGAACATTTACTTAAACTGCCACACGCCGCCGACTAAATGAGTCTTTTCGTAACACTCGGCCGTCAATCCAACTTCGAGGAAAGATTTAAGAGCCACGAGGCCGCTGGCACCCGCGCCTATGACGGCGACGCGTCTGTTGATTGGCTCGACTGGAAACATGTCTGGATCAACTTCATGCCGACAACAGCCAACTGGCAACAGAAAGTCACCGCTCGGACCGAGGCCTAATGTCTAACCCTATTTACTCACCACAATCATCCGGCATTAGACGACCAGTTGGGGATTACTGCCTCGAGTAGCCAAAATAAACGAACAAAGGAAACACGAGCGAGTTAGGGGAAAAATAAATCGGATCAAGAAAGAAAATCTTTTTCAAACATCGTCAAAATAACTGGAATGGAAGATTAACATTGTAAAATAGATGCAACAATGACGGCACGACACGAGACTCATTGTCTGTTCGTAGAAAATAAAAATTTTATGTCACCGTCCGGTTACAGCTCACAATCACAACTCGCAAATCACAAATTAATAAAAGACGAGTGAAATTATTTTTCACATTATTATCACCGTTCACGGTTCCTATTTCAATCGAATGCAATTTACAGTAACGTAAAATTAACATTACGGTAAACAACAGAAAAAATAGAAAGAAACTCTTTAAAATCGCTCTTCATTATTGTCGGTCGCAACTCGCAAAAATTTCACACAAAATTTACTAATACAGTATTTTCAAGTCTTATCTACTCGAGGTTGCCGAGTGCATCCCCGTATAGACACGTGGTTCCATCCTCCCTAAAAATATGAACCTCGATTTAGTTACTGCGACAACGATAACGTGTGGAAAAACTCACTCCTGGACCGTATTCCCAGCCGGAACCAATTTTGTCCTCGTTGGTAACGTTTTTACGCCTGCAAATTACACCGCTCGTTGGAATGGGAGATAAGTTCACTGATTTCGCTACGACCCACATCTAAAAGGGAAATGCCGTGCAGCGACAAATACGGTAACGCGAAATCGTGAGAATTATTTTTACTTGATCGTCGAACCCCACGGATACTTTGTGTACTTCGCTCTCGATTAATTTCCAACGAGTGCCCTCTGGAAATTTGGGCATCACTTCTTCACGAAACCACAATCCTCCATTCGTATCTACCGCCCATACAGATGTGCGTCCCACTGAAATCTGATTGAGACAGACTCCCACGTCGGGCGGTTCCACGTGAAACCACACGGCACCTACATGTTTAAGTACGGTTTTAAAATATTCACCGTAAATTTAGATCAGAATCATTCACCCGTTGGATTCGACGCGGTGATGCCGCTGCGAAAAAATGCAGATCCGTCTCGACAGACCATCCACACTCGCTTGTCAGCTCCCACGGACACCGAGCAAAAGGACGCGTCGGCAGTAACGTGTTCCCATCGATGGCCCTGTCAACTCGCGTTACTTAAAAGGCAATAGGGAGGTAAATTTTATTACCGGTTACTAAACTCACTCGTGGAGTTGACTTAGTGACTCCGTGACGATAAAGCGCATTTCCGTGCAGATCCACGGCCCACACGTCGGCACTCTGGTCATCTCGTTCTAAAACGTCAATTTGGAAAGAAATGTCCAATAACGGAACGGATTCCAACGCTTCCCAAGGTCCGGAGGTGTTTAGTTTGCATCTCCTGCGCACATCGATCGAATTGGCCGCGTACGATTTAATTTACGGAAATGTATTATTACCTGTACCATCTTCTACGCCTCACGTAATCCGTTAACCCCTTTCTCGAGTGGAAATTACAGGGAAAATCTTTCGCGTATTGCCATCCTTCCTTGTCCACACCTCCGGGCGCGTGGAAATCAATTTCCCAAATCATCACCTTAAAACGAAAAGGAATGGAAAAAATATAAGAAAAGAGATCTTTTTTAAGGTTTCGAATCTTATCCTCACCCACTGCCAGTGCATAGTCAGAAGTCGGGTGTTATCCTTAGTGCACTCGTGTTTTCCGCTGGAATCACTCCACATGTACCGATCCGTGGGGAGTCCTCGAGAGGAAAATCCAGTGAGAGGATTCCATCTTTGATTCTCGTATATGTACATTTGCCGAGTATCCGAAATCGAATGAATTCCAAAAGTGCTGGACGAAAGACCTGATTGGACGATCCGCGAGGGTTTAATTACCGCGCGGTTGTAAAACTCCCAACGTTACCTTTGAAGAATCCTCCTCCCCAGCCGCCGGTGTAAACGTAAGGAACGTGATTGTATCCTATTCCCCACACGATACCCAGCGCGCACGACTCGATTATTTTCAAATGACCACCGAATTGGCGCCAAAACCTAATTTAGAGCCATTAGCATCGTTCTGTTCGCGGAAATATCTCATCTGATCTTCGCATCAAATCTGCGGATCAAGTTACATTTCGTTGAGACGAGGCAAACAGTCGTCGTCAGAATTTGGATCGTGAGCAAAAACATCACCCCGCGTTGTTGTCGCCCAAATGGACGCCGTGGTTGGAGTACCGGTGAAACCGATCACCTCGCAACAGGCGGTGCTCAACACCGCTACCTGAGCGAACACGATTATTAACTAACTACGAAAAGGAATTACTAATCTATCGTTGAATGGTCGTGTCGTTACCCAATCTTCGAGATCCGTGTCCGAAGAAAAGGCCAAACGCAGAGAATTACCATTTGTTTTCTCGCTCGGTTTTCTGAAGATGGCACAGTAGGGCCGATTTTGGTCCGATCCGCACATCACGTACGTGACGTCGTAAAGGTTAACCTGAATAAATTTTAAAATAAGATTTCATCCGGCGTTACGATTTTTTTTTCTTAAACCTTCAACGTTTCCTTGTTGTAATAAACGAATAAAATCGATCCCCTATCACCGGAATTCATTTGTTCTAATTCGATTCTACCTTCGATCCAGCGATTATTCACCCAAATCATGCAACGACCAAACTTCTTCCAAGCAACCTGAAACGTGAGAAAAAAAATAAATTGAGCATTTATTTCATCATAAAGTGTTATCGCGTAACGACAAGCATTTAACCGATTTTGGTGACGCACTTTTTCGATCGCTTCTTCGTAATCGAATTTCAGCATTTCACGCTCGCGACGACGCGACAGTTCAGTACCGATTGCATTTCGCCACGATAACATAGCCGTGCAATTCAATTGATCTAATTGCATCATTACACACAAAAAAAAACAATCGCGGAAATAAGCGAATGTGCAATGTAAATATTTTTTTACTTGATTGGAACCAATTAGGAATATTTAATTGGTCGATAAGACAAGCGCCTCCATTGAGCCACATCCAACCGAAAGAAATTTCGTCATCGTCGAAGAAATTGTCGTCGGTGACCATTACAGATTCCTAAGCGACGAAAAAGATAAATATTCAAAACAGAATGAAAACGAAGTCGTAACACTAAAAAATACCTGAGTGGACGACGAACTAGAATGACGCAGACGAGGCGAAGAAGTTTCGCTTCCGCTTGCGCTGTGAAAAGCAGTTTCACTGAGTTTAGTATTCGAAGTGGTATCGATTCGAATATCTTCCGTCATCTCAGAATCTTTTCGTAAACCCAGGCAAATACCGCTATCTGCTTCACACAATCGATCTGCTCGTGGTTCACCGACTCTCGGTAAACTAGGTTCAGTCACTGGCGCGAATTTTTTGCATTCGTCACGAAATCCTAGTGGAAGATCAATCGGTTTCCACGTTTTTCCACCTTCATCCGAGAACGTTATTCCGGTCCGAAAACAAACGACTCCGGGTTCGTCTTTCTTCACCGCCCACACCTTTAAAAAAAAGACTATCGATTAAAAACTCACGGCGATAAAAGCGATTAAATTTGAATACCTGATCGTTAGGTCCGACCGTAACGATGCTCATTTTCCCGCACATTTCGACCCAGCCCGAACCGCAAACAGCTTCTCTCTCGGTATTAGATTCGTTGCCCCGAATTCCTTTTCGAAACCACACGCTGTTGTCTTTCCCAATGGCCCACACAGCATTTACACCGACCGACACCTGAATCAGCCCTGGTTTTTCAGCGGGAGAATCTATTTCCACCCAATCGGTTCCTTCGAAAAAAATGAAATTTTAATTAATAAAAGTGGTCGCTCGTAATTCGTCTTCATCCGTCGAATAACAACTACCGGTCAATTTCTGTCTGCTGACTCCCAACCTAGCCAAACCTACACCGGTGTCAGTTAATGCCCATACGAGTCCGGTGGGGCCGACCGATACGTTAAGTATTTCGCATCCGGAAGGAGTTACGATATGAATCCACCCATTACCCTCGGGTTTATCGCGCGTGACTCCCTGACGGAACATCACCTACGAAAAAAATAAGTGGGTATATAAGAATTAATTTAAAAAGATGAACCTCTTAAATACCCCTCCGCGCGACGTAACTGCCCAAACGGCCAACGTATCGCCGTCTCCTCCGGGAATATCGAGACCACCGATAGAAATATCCACGAACGACTCCAAAAACGGATCGGCGTGTATTCCGGGAATCTGCGACAATTACAAAAAATATACGATGAAATAAAACAAAACCCACTACGCAGAGACGAATTATTTTCAACGTTCAACTAACGAGAATCCATCCGTCGACGGAAACGAAATCCCGATATCTAAACCAACGTCGTCTTCGCACGAATGACGACCTTTTCATGTCTTTTCCGTACTCCGTGGGAAAATCGAAAGCGTACATCCAACCATCGTGTCCGAGCGGTTGTCCGTCTAAATTGTCGTCTATCGTCCAGTCGCTTTCCCACGCCCAATTGCTAGACGGTAGTTGGATTTTATCCGTGTGCCTTTCGATTAATCCATCTTGGCTACTCCAGCGAGGTCTATCAGTGGGCAAGAGAGAGTCGCTGAAACCCACCTTGGGATTCCATCGCTGCAATAAAACGGAACGATCATAAACGTGCACTTTAAAGCTGGTTGCTCGGTAATAGATCAAACCTGATTCTCGTAGGCGACTTCTTTGTGCCGAATAGGAATTTCAGTGGCGACGACGAACAAATAAATTTGCTGATCGCAACCCAAAGCCCAAGCGCAGTGATTCAACGCCGATACTCGTTTTAAGTCGACGCGGGAACGTGGCAATTCTGCCCAGCGTTGTTCCTGCGATGACAGCAGGTACACTCGCCCGCGATTGCTCACCGACCACAAAAAAGTTGCGGGCATGGCATAATATTCTTAAACGTTAACGAGACGACTTTTCTTACCGCCGGGTGTAGCGTCTCTCGCTGTACGATTTCTCCTACCGCCCACCGTATGACGCGGCGTTGTATCTATCTATTAACAGCGCCCTGAAAACGACGGTGGCGTCCTCTCCGGGGAATCGTAAGAATCGTAGTCGACAGGCGCGACTAAATCGACAAAAGTTTGTCTCTATAACGAGGCTAATTTGGCGATTCGCTATTTCTACCTTTTTTTACCGGCGTTCCGGAGATAAATACATTTGTTTTAGATAATGTAATATGTAAAACGCGGCCGCTCGTGCGTTAAAAATTTACGAAACGAATAAAAATTTATTTTCGATTTACAGCCCCGCAATCGTTAGCGTTAAAATAAATTAAAACGAAATCGATTAAACCGCGGTGGTTCTTCGCTGATTGACGAGTCTGAATTTGTCTTTGGGTATTTTGTCGAACAATAACAGACCGGCCGCTCTTTCCACGCTCTCTATCGGAACTTGGAAAGAGCTGAGCGGAACGGTGTCGCCGATCACCGCGTTGGGCATAACGTAACACTCGGCGTCCAGCTGACCCTCCGCAGTTTCGCCTACTATCACTTTAAAAAAATGAGTGGCGACCGCAACGTGGTTGTGCCCGATAACCTGATATTTGACGTACGTTTTTCCGTCGTTCTCCCGGCTGCCGAGTAATTGCGATATAATTATTACAGTGATTTCGAAGACGAAAGAGATCTTGTAGAGCAGAATGAGTTACCGCGGTAAATAGAGAGGACCCGTGCAAACGTAAACGTTTTTGTACAAGGATTTGGTCAAATGGCGAACGTGTTTCTCCAATTTGTTCCAGGCGTCTCTGTTGAAACCCGGTCCCACCTGCGACAAAAGCGAAATTGAAATTAAATTTTGCACCGATTAAATTTTACCACGTATTAGAGTTTACTTGCGGGGCGACGTTGCTCAATCGAAACGTTTGCTGGCACGCGCTTAGATTTACGTGATGATTTCTGGCCGCGGCCAAATGACCTCTATCGAATCCACTTTTGAAATAATCCTCGTTTCGAGCGCGGAAAAACGGATGGATAGACTCGTCTTCGGTAAAATGACATAATTCGCGATTAACGTTGTTACTTCGCAATTTGTCTTTAGTCAAATGCTCTAAAACCCAATAGGCAGTTCTATTTCTTCGATCGTAGGATAAAACGTAGTCGTCGGAGCTACGGACGTTGTCGTAACCGGGAAATCCGAATCTCATAATTTGATTGACGATTCCCGATTGAGGAGGCGGCTCGGCTGGTATCAACTGAGTAGGCGGTAATTCGCCTCGAGATGGCACGTTCGCAGCGTGCACTCGTAAATTATTCGTTCTCCAACGTTCTACCGACGCGCCGCTGCAATAACCTCCCAACCCGACGCTGATAATTGATAAAACGGCGGTACGGGACCAAACGCGGCCGGATTTGTACGCCATTTTCGGAATGAAGTGTAAAAAGTTGTAATAAAAATGAACACACGAGTACTATAACTGTACAGTATTTTTAGCGACACGCTCGCGAAATCACCCCGAGCTCAACGCCCTGTTAAGAAACCTATGACGTCACAAAGAGACCGTCGACGAAGAGCGTAGAGCCAGAGTTGGTCGTCGTAGTCATTATTTCCACACTATAAAAATATTAAGGATTAAGGTTTTCACAAAGGTACATCGTCACATCGTGCCAGAAGTGGAATTACCAGCCTTCCCTTATCAAAAAAGAAAATTGACCGCGCGTCGTTCATCACTTATTCCTTCGTAAAAACAACTGTTTTTACATCGAGGACAAAATGCACACTTTTCGTCGACCTTGGCAATGGGCAGCCACCTGTTGACGGAAACGCCATCTACTGACAATTTTCACAATTTCCCTTTCTTTTTTTTAACCCTACGAAATTATCGATTCGACACGCGTGGATGCTGCGATCGGTGAGTTACGTCTGGTCGCAAAAAGTACGGCGAGAGAAACGAGGGAGAAGTTTGGAAATACGGCGACATGACGAATCCAGAAAGCGCGCAAGTTTGGTCGAATATAGTGAAGAATGCGAAGAGAATATTGGCGCCGATGGTTGATCAGAGCGAATTAGCGTGGCGCCTTCTAGCTCGTCGGCACGGAGCTCAACTGTGTTACAGTCCCATGTTTCACGCGTCGATTTTTGTCAGAGATCCACGATACCGAAGAGAAAATCTCGTTTCGTGCCAGGAGGATCGCCCGCTTATAGTTCAGGTACGTTTACGAAATTTTAAGTTTTAATTCGACAATAAATAACTAGATTCGATCGATTTCAGTTTTGCGCGAACGATCCGCAGACATTTCTGGAAGCCGCGAAGTTAGTGGAAAACCAATGCGACGCAGTGGATTTGAATTTAGGTTGTCCTCAAGCGATAGCTAAACGGGGACATTACGGCGCTTACCTTCAAGACGAGTGGGAACTCGTTCGTAAAATGAGTGCGTCCGAGATGCCTAGTGTATTTGGGATGGAAGTGCGTTAAAACTTTTCCCTTACGCTTCTTTCGTTTTACTTTCAGTTAATACCGTTCATACTCAGTTGAAGATTCCGGTAACGTGTAAAATTCGTATTTTCGACGACGTAAACAAAAGCGTAGCGTACGCCAAGATGCTGGAATCTGCCGGGTGTCAAGTGGGTAGTTAAATGTAATTTTATAATATGACTAATTTTTTATTCGCACCGACTCACGCTTTTTACGGATGGCTGCTTACAAAGTTCGATTAAAATTACTGTTAATTTTTGCGACGATCTAAAATCGGCGCGTTAACTGGTAAAAAAAATATATTTTTTTTGCTAAAGTACTAGGAGACGGCCAGTAAAAGTAATTAGCGGGTGGTCAAAAATTCCGCAACGATGGAAATAGGAGGAAAGTGGGTACTATGCGTAATAGGTCGAAATTTTTGTCACTCGCGCAATATAAGCGGTTATTACAAAAATTAATTTTTAATTTTTTTATTTTTATTGAAATCTGCTTTCGAAATAATCATTGTTCATGCAATAAATACGATTGCGCAGTTGTAAGAAAATCTGTTCCCACTGGCAGTGCATTTATCGTTGATTGCAGAATATTTCTTTTGTCGATGATAAATATTGAGCAGTGCGCGCGTATTTTTTACGCGTTTATCTCGTAGAAAATTTACCCGCAATTTCGACAAAAGTAATCCGTTTTCACGTTGGCATCTTAACGTATATTTTCTAACAGTTGTTGGCCGTTCACGGAAGAGTTCGTGAACAGAAAGGGCGCTTTACGGGAGTCGCAAATTGGGAGCACATAAAAGCGATCAAGTAAGGGAATAAATTCTGACTCGCACTGTTGCTCGCTAAAATTAAATACATAATTTTTTCTTTCAGAGACAACGTTCGCATACCAGTGTACGCCAACGGCAATATCCAGTACGGCATCGACGTCGATCGTTGTCTAGAAGCAACGGGTGTCGACGGAATCATGATTGCCGGTAAATATTATTGCGTGGATTCGTCTTATCGTTATATTACTCGACGAATCCTCCGTTTTTGCAGAAGGGAGTCTGTACAACGCGACCTTATTCGAGAACCGACATCTTCCTGTGTGGCAAATAGCTCTAGAATACTTGGATATCGTGCGCGATTATCCTTGCCCCACGTCGTATACGAGAGGACACCTCTTCAAAATTTTCCATCATTGGTAAGTTTTTATAATCGGCTGTTTGCGGGACGTGTACCATCAATGTTTTCCCCCCACCTAGCTTACTCCTACCCGGAAATCGCGATTTACAAGAGGAGTTGGCAAAAGCGGGAAATTTAAATTCCTTTCGATCGGTGGCATATTCCCTCAAAGAAAGATTTACGGTATTGTTACAACGCTAAAATTTTGTTTCCGCAAACGAGCGAATGATGCGAACGTTTCTATTTTTAGATTGGCGCGGACGAAAAGCAGATAGATTGTATTCCATTTCAGCTACCTCTTCCCGTTTACGTGTGTCAACCGTACATTCGTCCGTCGTACGTTAGATTAACATTGAAAAAGTTTGATTCTCGCGTAATAGACAGTTTCTTTTAGCACTAGCGATGATGTTTGTGCCGAAAATGGCACCGACGTGGAGAAAGAAAAGAGGAACTCGGGACAGAAACGATCTTTACAACTCGATTTGGACGCGAATCTTTCCAAGAGAAAATTAAAAAAGTTATTGAAAAATCCCGCGAAAACTTTCCGAAAAAAAGCCAAGGAGGAATATGAAATCTGCCAAAACTGTTGCAATCCAAAGGCACGAAAAAAAAATTCATTCGCACAATCTGATAAAAAATTTAAAAAGTTTCGTTCTTGCGCAGGGATCGAAGTGTACTTTCAATCTGTGCAGAGCATGCTGCAGAACATTCAGCTGCGACCACGTTCACGACTGTCCAGGTACCATTACATTAGAAAAGATAAAGGACTGGCTAATCGTGAGGCGTATCACAATTAACTACTGCGTACTGATTATTTGCTGGAGTTATTTCAGTTGTCAATGAGATAATTATTCATTTTAAAACAAAGAATCCTGGCAGAATTTATTTTTAGCGCACCGCGGTCAAAATCTAGCGTAAGGTGAAAAGTTTCCAGCAAATAATCTTTATTCTCTAGTTTTCTAAATTCGATTAGTCAGTCTGAATTAAATCCGTAAAAGTATTCACGATGATTTTTTACGTAGGACACCGATTTCTCTTTAAAAGCAAACGAACAGCGTCGGATAAAGAATGGCAAAAATCTGAGCAACATATTCAGTGCGCAAGTTGAGCAAGACTTAAGTCTATAGGCCTAATTCTTAATTTATTGCTACACAATGTTTTTTTTTGGTTGTTTTTTTATGGTTTTAGTTTTAGTTTTTTTTTCTCCTTTTCAAAGATATCAAACATCGGATTATCATCAATTGTCTAATTATTGTTAAGTATGCCGAAAAGTCGGCCGATCAAATTGTAAATCACACGTGCCTAACAACAACACGAATAATTTGTCTTCGTTATTTGAATCGAGAGAGGGGAAAAAATGAAAAAAGTCCACAATGCGAATTCAAATCACGTGACTGTGATTGAGCTACTTTTTTTTTTTTCCTTTTTTTAAAAAAAAAAAAAACACTATTTAAGAAAGAAATTTACATGTACACATATATACAACAATACTAGAAATAGAAGGGAATCGGAGTATTGACGATAAAAATAAGTTCGCAGAACTTTTTGACAGGATAGAAAGCGACGACGACTGACGCGTCAGTCATCTTGAGGTAATGTTGCTTTTGCGCTAAATCAACGAAAGAAAACGATCACACGAAAAGAAAACAACCTCGGCTCACGAAAGTAAATGGCAGTTGGGTGTTTTCCCCCCTCTTATCAAAGATAACTAAATTGGGACGAAAGAAGGAAATATCTTTTCACTACGAGAATTCTACCGCAAAAAATTTTCGACCAAAGTTAAAAGTTGAATTAGAGCGAATCGTGAGTGAACACAGTTTTCTGCCGTCGCACAAAATCGAACAAAAAGTTTGATGAACGCCAAACTTGAGCTCGGCTTCGCTAGCTCGTGTCAACGAAATGGGTGGCAGCAGAAGAAATCCAAAAGAAAGGAGTCACGGAGAGAGAAACGTGGCTGCTGCATCCTTCGAAGCCTCGTTGTTGCTGTAACAACAGCCACAATGTTGTCTTCTCAGTGAAGAATATGATGAGCACGGGGATGCATTTGCCCAAAAGGAAAGAGGCCAGCTTCAAAAGTAATTTTATCGCTGCGCTTCCACCTCCATGTTTTGTTGGAGCGAAGCCTGTTTTTGATTAGGCGACGTCGAATACAAGGCGGCGGAGGCCGAAGACGTCTTTTCCGTCGTGGACATCTTTGAGAATGCCAAGAGTGCGTCGGGGAAATTAGGTGGCGTCGCTGGTGTGTTGGCGGGTGTGCACATCTGAAAAATGACAACGGGCAAATTCAAATACTCATCACCCAGGCTCTCCTCCAACTGGCATTTATCGAAATTCCTAACAGCGTTTCTCCATTTTTATACCTGGCACCGAGCCCGCGTCTCACCACTCTCCACTCACCACTCGGCACTCGGGACGAGATCGTTTTGTTAGCGAACAATTAAAGGCTATCGAGTGTATTTTCACTCCGTGCGCGTATCAAATCGTCACGATTAATATCCATCGTGAATCATCGATAATAATTGTGAGCAATACTCGACTAATCCGTCGACCGCCTTACAGCCTCGTCCAAATAATTTATATAACCGAGTCCATCTACGTTCGCTTAGTCGACGATGGCTTTCGAGCATTGGAAAATTTTCCTCAAATAAAAGTAACACGACCGAATGAAGAAAAAATTGGGGAGGTCGTTCACCTCCGCTAAGGACGGGCAAAACTAATTTCGGTAGACACGATTAATACGCTGTCCGTACAATTACGCGAACGTAATGTAAATCCGTCGGACGCAACCAACAACGATTTCCGAGTAAATAAAACTAGAAACCGGTGGATCGAACAGCATTTAGTCGACTTATAAAAATTGTCGTACGCCAAAAACTTACGAGAATCGATAATTTAATCTCGTAGCGATCGCCGAGGCTTACGTAACAGAATCGTTTCGCGTACGACTTAAGATAATTTCGAGCGATCGGCAGTTGGACTCGGTAAAAGAAATATACTGGAGAGGAAGAGACATTGATCTTACGATCAACCCGAGTCAAGTTAGGACTCGAGAGGCGAAAAACAGCCCCGACTTACCGGATTGAGATGCCCGTTGTGATTGTGATTGTGGCAATTGTGGCAGCTTGGAACCGTCGCTTCTTGGAAGAATATGCTAAGAGCTGTCTACGAAAGGGAAAATGTTTGTAGACGTGACCTACTTACTCTCTAATTATACAACAACGAAAATGGCGACAAAACAAACTTGCAAAGCACACCGTCTTTAAATACTCGCTGCGTGGATTTAAGCCTACTTACTTCGAACTGCCAATGGGCAGCCTGTAATAATTGTTTAGCTTGTTCTCTAGCACATCCAGCGGCCAACACAAACTGATTGATCATCACTTGTTCTCGGAGTGAGTCCATTTTCAATGGAGTACGCCTCGTTCAGGCGTGTGTTGTTGTTTTCAAAACCCTCGACTCACCAAAGGATCGTGACGTCATAGTGCTACACTCGTCCGCCAATCGCGTTGCAAGGTTAATATCGTCCAACCCAAAGAGGAAAATAAAACCGTACGAAAAAAAAAAAATCAAACAAATAACTCTTTCTTTTATTTACAATAACTCGCTAATATTAATCGCGAGTTTCTAAATCAGCCGACGATCGGTCCACGTAAGCGATAATATAGCGCGAGTTGATAGCGGCGTAGATTTTTGCCGATCGTCGTCAGCCCCGCTGGAGGCGTAATGTGGATTTCAAGGTCAAACTGAGGCAGACAGCGTAGGATTCAAACTGGATTCAACTCGACCGAAACAAAAATAAAAACCTATGTTGACGTATTAAACATTTATTTTTTTCTCGCTCTACAATTATCGAATCGTCAATGTTTCGATGCAGTAAGGCAAGTTAACGTTTCTAGTCGTTGACGTTTTTCTCACGCGAATATTTTCCAACAAATCTTCTAATTTATCCAATTCCTCCAAGTAAGAGAACTATAAAATAAGAATAAAAACAAATTATTCTATGCGCGCGTTATTTTATTTTTTCGAGCCCTTACTTTGGATTTAATATTCGTGCTTAACGAATTAATAATGTGAAAGAATTCTTCGTCACTCGATAGAGTGATGGTGTGAAAATGCGCGTCCAGTATTATACAAAGCCAATCGCATATCTAGTTTAAAATTAAATTAAATTTAATTTCAGGAATAATTTTTAATTGTGTTAGCCCCACCTTAGTCAAGGTCGAGTGATTTCCACGTGGCGACGGCGGAAGAGAATTTAGACAACTGCAGAGATACTTGAGAAACACCTGGAAAACGTGATAAATTTAATTATCGGATTCTTCACTGGCATTTTTCAAAATTGTCGAACCTTCATATTTCCAACCGACATTTGCCGCAGTTGTTCTTGCAAAAATATGTCCGTGTACGACAAATCTAAAATTATATCTCTGTTTCCGTTAAAAAAAAAATTATGGTAGTACCAGTTTTGTTTTACGGCGGTGTACGATGTAGCGATGATAAAAGGATACACGTATGAAAAAATGAGGGGATCGAACGGCGTGGCGGACGAACATTCTCCCGTCTCGTTATCCACACATCCGACGCTACAGCGGAGAAAAATTTTTGCGTTAGAAAGCGAGCCAAAACCGAAACTAAACCTAAAAATTACCTTAATAAATAATTTAGCGTTTTTACTATGGTTTCTTCGGGAATGTCGTCGAACATACGCAGAGCCGTGGAAATCCCTTCGATGTTACCGTCGTCGATCAAGGCGCTAAATGTCTGCTTGCAAACACTAATACAAAGTTTGTTTGATTAACCAACTGACATTACAATAAAAGTATATTGATTTTTTTTTACATGGATTCCGATTTCCCAGATTCTAGCAGAGAATCCATCTCGCGCCTCAACGATTCGGGAAGACTTTGTTGTGCCGAGTTTGTCATGATGTCTCTGAATTTTGCGCACAAATCTGTCTAAAATCAAACAACATCAGTTAAAGTACAGTAGTGGTAAATAATAATAATTTCACCTTTTTACCTTGTCTCTACAAAAAAAAATACGAGGTTACAACAGAAACCGCTATACTTACGCGAAATAAAAATGATTACAAAATTTGTGATATAATGTGTACAACGCTTCACGCCAACAAAACCAACTACTTACCACAAATCTTTCCTTCATTGACGTAGCTCTATAATTTTTTGGTGGTGGTGCGGATGATGACAGTCGCCATGATGGTTGCTACAATCTCATCCCGCGCTGATGAAATAAAATCGAATTATCCTGGAAGAACTATAATTTACAATGTGCAATAATATGGATGTTATAATTCGTGTTGCATGGAAAAAACTCACGCATGTACAGTATTATGTGATTTTAAATTTAAAAATTGAAATTTAAACAATATCCGCGGTACTGCAAGCAAGATGGCGCTGACGTTTTCATGTCCCGTGGTGGGATGACGATGATGGGTTGAAGTTCATTTTAGAAATTGTCATGATTTGAAAAAAAAGAGATGCACCAAAGAACTTCAAGCAGCCGATCGAGGCCTCCTCGCAAGGAGAAAGTGTATCGCAATTCCAAAGAGGAGATTGACAATGTTAGGCCCGTGGCGTTACTGGGGAATGGAAGTTCTTTTCATAGGAGAGTGCCGGAGTTCGTCAAACCAGGAATGGGCATTCGTCGCGATTCCGTGGGTAACAACAAATCTAGATCGCGGAGCCGCGAAGAAGACGACCGAAATTCGTCTTCGAAAGTGGGAGAACGCGACGAGGGTGGCAGTTTTTGTCGCAAAAGACAAGAAGAATCTTCTTGGTGGACGCATTCGTCGCCGCAGGAGCTGAAAGAAAGTGTGGCAGAAACAAACAAGAAAACTTATTCCAATCAAATTAATTCGAGAGATGTTAAACGAATGGGTACCCATCATATTTAATCTAATTTATAATTATAGTGTATTTGATACAATTGTTAGTCGTCCAACCACGTGTAAAATTTAAAAATCGAAAGTACAGTGTTGGAATCCAATTTATTTATCTCCGTCAGATTATGGACACGGACATATTGATGACGCTCGGCTCTCCAAATTGGTTAACCGCCTCCTTAGGGATGACGATCACGACCGTCGAATTTCGTCCTGCCGACATTTAAAAGAATTTCTACAGCAGACAGAGAATTGGAAAATTATAAACAGAAATGGCGACAAACTGCGCTGTATTTTGGAAGGAATCCTTTTAGACAAGTTGTACAGCGTTTATATTTTTAAACTCGATTGAAGATTAAAACATTGTTTCAATGATTTGTTTTTTTTGTTTTTTTTTTCTCTTTATTTTTTAGAACGTCGGCAGAAATCAAGCGGCAAGTAACAATTAACATGGGAATAATTGGCTATCTTCAGACCGTAGAGAGCCAAAGGTAAATCGCTTACGCGAGTATTTAGCGTATCACAATCGTAATCTGCCTTTTTAGTTACAGTTTCTTCGAATGGATTTTTGATAAATATTCCGCAGCTGGCAACGACGATGTTCGTATTAATTTGCTCAATTGTATCGTCGAGGTAAATTTTTACTCCTTAATTGCTTTTTCTCGTCTTAATGAAATACTTGTTCGCAGACGCTGAAAACAGACGCTAATCGGCACAAGTTGGACGATGTAATGCCGGTAAGTTTTAACGAGGAGATCTTTGAAGTCACTTTAACTCGAGCGTTGGCTAATGTCTCGCGCGTTTAGATGTTGATGAGTAATATTCAGACGGTGCTTGAAAATGCGGAAGTACCCGACGTGCTCACTGCAATTGTGGACGTGATTATGCAGATCGCTAATAAATATCCTCAAGTGTTCGGCGATCATTTTCGAGTAAGTCGATCGTTGTGACATAAGGGAATTAGCGATACATTTTAATTTTCGTTTTTTAGGATACCGTGGATATTCTTGTTGGTTGGCACATTGATACAGCTCAGAGTAATTTTCTAACTCAATATACGTCAGACGCTCTCGTCAGTTTTAATCATTTTTGGGTCGCCGATATCACGTTTTCCACGACGTTGTTGGGTCAGTTTCTGGAAGATATGGAAGCGTACGCCGAAGTGAGTGATCAAATTTAGTAAATTTTGAGCAAAACTGTATAATTCGTTTCGCGTAGGAATTAAACAACTGCGATTCATCCAACGAAGATGACAAATTAAAATTGGTCGGTTGTGCTGCTAAAATCGCTTCGCTTATAAAGTAAAAAAATAATTCATTTCGCTTTTCCGATTAATTTTGTCCGATAGACCGTTATTACAAATTCGTATATTTTTTACAGGGTTTACACTACTGTCGTCCTCAGTTTAGGCGACTATTACGATCCGGAGAAAACCAATGCCATCACTTTTGACTTCATTTCACAGGTGAGATTTCTGTCATTGTTATTTTTGGCGACAGTAATTATACTATTGTATCTATACAGCACGTGTCTCGCATGTTGAAAAGTGCAACGAATGCCTCTGCTTCTCTTCCCATTGAGTCGATGCTAGTTGCTGGTGAGTAAATCGCAGTCCATCAGGATAACGTCAATTTTTAAAAATCAAAAAATTTGGTTTTTTTAGCCAACGATAGTATTGCCGTACAATTAACGTTTTTGAAAATACATTCTTCTTCACTCGTGACACTGCTGATGGAATTTATGGAGAAACAAGGAAATTTGAAACAACCACTTTCCGTTTGCCATCTAATATCTCTGCTACGTCTTCTGAATACCGTAAGCGAAATTACGTTTTAGCGAATGATCTTATTCGAATTCACTTACGAGTCACGAATTTGTTTAGACCGTGAAAGAAGTGAATAATCAACTTCCTCTCGATTGTCTCGAACGCATCATGGGAGCATCGTCTGCCTTTCCTCAGCTCAGATTCCATTCGTCCCCTCAGGTAAGAGTGTTGTTACGTCATCCGCGCACATTTTTTCAAAATAAAACGTAATCGTTATTAAAGGTTCAGCACCAATTTCTCCTTTTGTATCGTACCATTTTTACACTGAAAAATGTGCCGCTGCTGGAAGAAGCGTACAGGTGAGTAAAAGACGATGATGATATCTCGAAGAGCTTTCACCTTTTTTAATTGACTTTTCTTTTTTTAATTTTCGGTTGTTAATACAACAGATTAGTTGTTGGCGAAGTCCATTCTGCTTTGGTTACACTGTTCGATTGGAAATTATCACTACCGCTAACAACTCGCGTGATCGAGAGTGAGGTCGAAGCCGAAGCGATAGTCATTTTCAGTTTATGCACTTTGGCTGAGATCGGGAATGCGAAAAGTTCTCTTTTGGGGGTTGAGTTTACATTTAATTGCAAAAATAATTTTTACGCGAGTAACTGATTCAATTTTAATTTTAGATGTGGGCTTTCGATCCAAGTATATTTTTGCTACTGAGTCACCATCTTCGCCCTACCGACGTCGTCTTAGCCGAACGGTTTCCAGCAATACATTACGCAATTACGTTCACTCTTTACTCTCACTGCTCGAGGTAAGTTTATTTTGTTGGAAGTCTCGCGTCGTTATTGACGAGAACCGAGTGCAAGTGAATAGCATGAATTTGTTTTTGCATCGTGCTTGGTGCCATTGCATGCAATTATGAATGTCTCCCATCACTGTGGGCGTTGCAGGTATGGTAATTTCCTCCTGAGCAGCTGCCTGCTCAACGTGGCTTCGCCTAAGGCCTTGGGAGGTACCGAAACGAACAGCGCTGACGGCGTTTCATCTTGCCTGTCGTCTACAACGACCGAATCCTTGATGACTAGCGTCCATTTCGAAACTATAATCAAAGTGATTAGCAAGATTCTGGAAATACCAACCTCGTCTTTCGACGTATGGTAATGTTTACGAATTGCGCGGTAAATATTCGAGCGTTGATTGTTCTGATAATCGATTTATTTGCTTTAGTTTGTTATGCTTGAAGTGGAGCCAAGAAATCATCACCAACGCGCAATCTTTTCTGCCAACGATCGGAACGTGTTCCTGTTTTACCACATTTAGTCACAATATAATCAATACAGGTTTAAACGCGAGCAATCGATAATTTTGTGGCAATACGAAAATAACGTTATTATTATTTCATTATAGCTTTCTCGTATGACAAGCATGTAAGTAAGGCCGCGTGCGAGTGTTTGCTTTTGCTATTTCGCAAGCCACAATATTTGAAATCGGATGTAATCGCCAGGTATATTTGACTTAATTGTCTTAAAACTTTTTTTTCACGTTTTAAGTATTTACATTTATAGATGTTTTGAACTCTGCGTTCTTAAAATCTCTGACGTCAATACGAACGTTAGAGAAATCTTTTTGAAATTACTCTGTCATTTGCCGTTGGATGTTGCCACCAGGTTTTGAATTTTTATATACCAAATAAGTCTCCGCGAAGTAAATAATCATTTTTATTGTTTGTTATTCTTCAGTTGTCACGCTGGACAAACTAAAAATTCTTCAGTAGCTTCAGTTCGTTATCACCAACGAAGCTGCGGTATAGAGCGTAGCAGAGGACTCGGCACTTTGTGGATCGCGAGACGACATTTCATGGGGCGCAATCCCTTAATCACTTTTCACGCGCACAACTTTCGGTCCGTAATGGCGTTTATCGTGCAAGGAACCCCATTAGAGTTAGTACAAGATTAACTGTTTATCTAACGCCAGCGTGAAAAATTAATTCTTTACGGTGTACATCTAGCGAGCATAGATTGATCAACATGTTTCACACTAGTCAACGAGTGGAAAAATTGAAAACTGATGACTACGCAGTGAATGATCTAGTGAGTTTGACGATTAAAACGTGATGAAAATGTATTAAGTTCTGTCAAAATTTCAGACGATGAGCAACGAAGCATTGCTCTGGTTTTGGGCAACGTGGGAAGCCGCGCATTTTTGCGTTCTCTCAAAATTACGAACGTCGTTTGGCAAACCTCAAGAAACTTTCACGACCATAGAAGGTATCACTCATCATTGCATTCATGATAAAATCTCCGCTACAACCTACATTTAATTTTAGGCTCGGTAAAAGCTCTTTTACTGGAAGCAAAATTACTCAATTGTGACGAATCGATCAAATCAGAAACCAGTAAGTTCGTCGCTTTCAACCGTTACCCATACATAATTGATTATAATTTACAGAAGCAGACTTTGAATCGTTTTCTAAAACTCATCTGAGAGCCAAACTTATGCTGGATTTTATCGAGCAATTGGAAAAACTCATGTATAACGCGTACGAAGGATGCGCCACAGCAATGCCCGGAACACCGAAAACTGTGAAAACATTTTTTCGCACGAATAAAGCTACTTGTTTGGAATGGTTGACGCGTATTCGCATGGCTGTTCTGCTACTCGCTCTTCACATGGGAAATCCAGCAATGGCAGTGCGACAGGGTTATCAGTTGTTGAACGATATGAAAGAAATTAATGCTACGAGAGTAAGTGAAATCGATGAATTTTATACTATTGCCGAATTATTTGAATCCGATTTCTTTTAGGGACCTGACTTTGAGCACGTTGTGATGAACGTGGCACACGCGTTGATCGATTTGCATTGCTCCGAAGCTGTGCTTGGATTGTATGTTTGGTGCAAAGAGGTAATCGGACGCAAATTTACTTGGTTGAAAGCTGCCATCGAACAAGCTAGCAGAAGGTAAGAACGCGAAACGAACGAACGAACGATAGATTGTCTATAGCGGATTTGTTTCAGATATGAGAGTGCAGCGCACGAGTTTACTTGTCTCATAAAGAAACAACAAGCCACGACGGGTAAAGGCAATCGATCGAGTCCCGCTCCGCTACAGGAATTAATAACGGAAGATACGAACGAGAATATTGCCAGGCCATTTGTCGTGAAGAAAAACCTTAGTTCGAGTTCTGAGAATCAAGACGAACCGGACCTGCCCATTCTCACTTTTATGTCCAATCAAGTAAGTGATACAATTTTAAACGACACTGTCAATTTTATAATAAACGGTTCTCCTTTCTTTCTTCTTTCCTCGTTTTCTTCTGTTTAGGTGGTGGAATGCTATCGACGCTTGAATAACTGGAGCGATTTGGTCAAGTGGGTGGTGAATCAACAACAGATTTCGCACGAACAAAACGGAAGCGTTACGATGCAGAGATTGGAAACGGCGACTGATCTTAGTTATTTAGAGTGCGTAGTGCATTCTTTTCGCATACCTGGCAAAAAAAATTTCATCATTTGGTTTTTTTGTCGTTAGTACGTTGATAAAGTTTGAAGATTTGGAGCCTAGCTTACTGAAATCTGAAAACACGTCCTGGAAACCTAAATCTGAAGAAACACTTCAAAAACTGATGGTACCCTTTCCGCAGCGCGTGCTTCAAGAAGCTGATGCGGCTTTAATGAGCGCGGCGCTCAGGTGGGATTCAGCGGGAAAGACGGTAGCCGATGCACAGTGAGAACAGCTCGATTATTTTTTTTTTTTTAATTTTTAAATTTTTTAATTTTTTAATTTTTGCCGTTTATCATTTCTTGAGGAAAAAAACAAACCAACTATTAAACAAAGCGTGGGCGTGTACCGTTGGTATTGTGCGTGTGGCTGCCATGGATTGGCCCATTTCGCTTCCAGCCGAACACATAGCATTGTATCAAGCGACTCTTTCGTTTTCGGCTCATCTAGCTAAAGAGAAAAAGGTAATTGATTGTGACGAATTTTGTTTTGAATAACCTACATGTAACTGGCATTGTCGATAGAATTACGTGCTACCAACAAATTTCAACGTGGAACTGGATCTCCTGAGTTCAGATTGCGGAATGTGGAATCAAGCGATTCGATGGTCGAAGTATTTGGAATTTATCGACGAAAATGGCAACGATTCGAGCAGCCATTTCGGTTGAAACTTTTTCCCGTTTTTAAAAATTAAAGAATATTTTTAATTGTTGCTAATGTCGTTTTTTATCATTGCAGATGTATTGGACAATCTTCAATTGACAGTCTCACGATTGGCTCGCAAACATCGTAATTTAAAGTTATCGCAGAAACTTCTGGTTCAGCATGTCAAACGGAACATGAAACTTGACTGGCGCATCTTTCAATCTTCGCTGGATGCGAAAAACAATTTTATTTGGGAAGTTTTGAAGCAAACGCATTCGACGGAATGTAGCGTGTCTAACGCGCTCATTCAACGCGAAGGCGCAAAACTATTATATAGTTTGGGCCATTCATCTCACGGTGCCGATATTTTACTGAACATGGTTCGTTCTTCGTTAGACACGCGTGAGGAATTAAATATAAATGGGCGAGAATCCTTCAGAAACATGAGTGCCAGGTAACATGACAAAGCGTAAAGTGTTTCTTAACAACGACCGACAATTTTGTTTTTGTTTTGTTAGATCACTGCTAACGTTGGTTAAATGGATGCAAACGGATAGTTCTCTTCTTAACGACGGCATTCGTCAATTAATAATCGACTTTAATTCTCGTAATGACTCGCGAGAGTTCGATAAACTGTTCAGTCTAGCTTATCTTGCGGAAGCTGATACGATGGATGCTGATTCGGAAGACGAAAGTCAAACGACCAATGCGGGTGTTAACGATAGTGTAAACGAGAGCCCAATATCGCTCGTTCCAGATCGCGAAGTTGCTTTGGGACGTTTGCTGCGTATGAGCACCGTTCAGTGTCCTACTCTAGCTAAAGCGTGGAATTACTTAGCTTCCTGGTTGTATAAATGGGGAAGGAAAGCGGTGGATGTTTCCAGCGAAAAGAACGTCGAATTATTGCCAGAAGAATGGAACGAAATAATGTCGCTTTTGCCAAAGGACACTCCGGAAAATGAAATAGAAGCTCTGACACAAATTTTATCTCGCACTTATTCTGTCCCCGAAGCAGATTTTTATGTTAGTCGTCTGTACCAGCACCGCCGAACAATACCTTATTATAATTCTCCGTTTGCATTCTTAGGATACCTACTGCGACGGAGTTGAGACCACGCGTAGACAATTATTGGCAATTTCTCCTCGTTTACAAGGCGGAGATTCTTCTTGCGTGGATGGCCTGATTGCGGTGTGGAAGGGAGTCATCGATCGCATTTATTCCTTTTACAAATTGTCGGCAGAAGCTTATTTTAAATGTTTAACGCTAAACGAACTGGTGACAAATCATTTGAAAATCATATATATATATACAGTATAAAGCAACGGGATTAAGGTTATAATGTTTTTTTTTTCCCTCTTGCGGCTTTAGCCCAGCGCCGCTGATCAGTGTGACGATGGCAATATAATTGCTACTCTTCGATTGCTACGCCTGGTAGTTAAACACGCGTCGGAAATGCGCCAAGTCCTCGAAGAAGGATTAGCTAATACGCCCACAGCACCGTGGAAAGGCAAGTTGATCGCGCTCAATCCCACACGAGTAATTATTGATCGCGTTTCATTTACAGGAATCATTCCACAATTGTTCGCTCGCCTCAACCATCCTGAGTCGTACGTACGTCAAAGTATATCCGACCTGTTGTGTCGCGTGGCTCACGCCGCACCTCATTTAATCGTTTTTCCCGCCGTTGTGGGTTCTACTGCGGCGCACAGAGAAATTAAAGATGGAATCGGTAAATAAATAAGGGCAACGAAAAAATTACCCTCGATTATTGTTTTTTTTTTTTAACTGGTCTCGAATTACCTTTTTAAATCGCTCGTACCAGGCTTGCTCGGACAATATTTATCTCAGACGTCCGAGGATGGATTAGAAGAAAAAGTTGACGATATTTCTCCCGAAGGAGAAGTATCACCTGTCGTACAATCCACGGAAGATGATCAACAGAAAGCTGCCCTTATGCAAAATTGTTTTGCCGCGATGGTGGAAACGCTCGCCAAACAGGTAATAGACGTACGAGGCAGCATTCCAGAAATATTTTTTAAATAAAATGAATTAAAAATAGGATCCAAGAACCATTTCCGAGGTAAAAACTTTAGTTCATGAACTGCGACGTATTACTTTACTCTGGGATGAATTTTGGGTGGGCACGTTAAATCAATACCACGCCGATTTTAACAGGTAATCAACGTTGCACGACAGAAATTGAATGCATTGTTATTTACGTTACATTTACTCCGTAGGAAAATCTCACAATTGGAAAACGAAGTAAAAAAAGTAACGAGTAACGTTACTTTGAATAGCGAAGAAAAACGAGTGATAATTCAAAAGAAACACACCACCATATTGAAACCAGTGAGTTTTTAATTTAAGCGAGTTTCGTTGGTATTTGACTATAGCACTGAAAACTCTTCTCTAGACATTGTTTATTTTGGAACAACTGCATCAAATTACGAGTCAACCTCCGGAAACACCGCATGAAAAATGGTTTCAGGATACTTTTAACAAATTAATCGAAGATGTTATTCTACGACTACATAATCCAGTCGATCCCGCTGTCCCGCAAGCGAGTTGGCAATTGTACAAACAGGTAAGATCGTTACAGTTAATGCCGATCGGGATTATTTGACGTGAGACGTGTAAAATTATTGGTTGTAGTTGGTCTATGCTTTGCAACATCGGGCGCAAAAGCGAAGTGGTTTGTCGTTGAGTATGGAACAAGTAAGCCCCATTTTGGCATCGCTTCGTTCTACTGTCGTTTGCATGCCTGGAGCGCACGTGAGAGGCGATCAAATAGTTACCATTGAGTCGATTGACAACAGCATTGCCATTTTACCGACTAAAACCAAACCCAAAAAATTGGGATTTCACGGTTCGGATGGTTGCAAGTAAGTTCAATTTTTCTATTGCGACTACCGGCATTTTGCGTACAAACTATTAACAAATGTCATTTCAGGTACATTTACCTCTTTAAAGGATTGGAGGACTTGCATTTGGACGAACGGATCATGCAATTTATCTCTATCATTAACAACATGTTTTTGCGGAATCGCAGACAAGGAAAAGCCGTTTACCGCGCTCGTCATTACTCAGTTACTCCTCTAGGACCTCGTTCCGGTCTGATTCAGTGGGTCGACGGCGCTACACCGCTCTTCGGACTGTATAAGCGATGGCAACAGCGAGAAGCCGCTGCATTAGCTTTAAAGGCCGCGGTAATTTAGTTATTTTTAACACAAGTTCTTCAATTCGTTTTTCTGTCGCATTGACAGCATTATTGGCTTTTTTTCGTAGCAATGCGCAAATGCGAATGCACCTCCTCCAGTTGTTACCACTACGATTAGGCCGAGCGAAATTTATTACAATAAGCTCACTCCACTTTTAAAAGAAAAGGTTAGGTTTTAATTGTCTGTCAGAATGTTGAAGGTCATCGTAAAAAATTAATTTTCCGTGATATAGGGAATAGTAAATTTAGACGTTCGAAAGGATTGGCCATTGTCCGTTCTTCGCCAAGTTTTACTGGAACTGATGGAAGAAACACCCAAAGATTTGCTCGCAAAGTAAACATTTACTCGAGATTAATTGCGACTGACGGAGTCTTTAATATAAATTTGTTTGTTTGCATAGGGAATTATGGTGCAGCAGCAGTAGCGCAATGGAATGGTGGAAAATCACGGAAACTTATTCTCAGTCGACGGCAGTTATGTCGATGATCGGTTATATTATCGGATTGGGTGATCGACATCTGGACAATGTTCTCGTGGATTTGGCTTCGGGAGAAGTGAGCGCTAATTGATAAATACGTAGTGCAAGTAGATACATTCCGACATACTTATATCTACAGGTTGTGCACATCGATTACAACGTATGCTTTGAGAAGGGAAGAAATTTACGAGTCCCCGAGAAAGTTCCGTTTCGAATGACGCCAAATATCGAAACTGCAATGGGCGTTACGGGAACCGAGGTAAAATATACTTTGCAGGCGTCGTTAGCTGTACTATTTATTTGTCAACAATACGTCCGCTTTTAAGGGTATTTTTCGAATTTCTTGCGAACACGTGATCAAAACGATGAGACGCGGTCGCGAAACGTTACTCACGCTGCTGGAAGCGTTTGTTTACGATCCCCTCGTCGATTGGACTCCAGGCGGTGAAGGCGGTTACACCGGAGCCGTCTACGGAGGAGGACAATTGGTTTCGATGGAGACGAGGCAGAGTAAATTGGATATGGAACAAGAAATCACGTACTCGATGTTCTCGATTCGAGTTACCGAAATGAAATCCGAATGGTCTAAAAACAAGTAAGAGATTGTAATCTCGCGTAATTCACTTCGGTCACGTGATAACTATTGGTTTGTTTTTTTAACATTCAGAGAGGAATTGCTTGAATCATTACCTATGCTCGAGAAATATTTTCGCTTGTGGGTTGAGGCGCAGAGTAAATTGTTAGAAGCGGAAGATTCACTTCAGTTACACCATCAGGAAATGGCTTATCTCAAAGACGCAGAGGCCAACCCGACACACTCACTGTACACACTGCCACAAAGGTAATTTGAAATAAGGGGTTACGTAGGGTTTCACGCTTTAAGACTGAATTTTTTTTTGCGTTTATTGCCAGATTCGCAGAATATGCCGTAGTGAAGAATACGTTGATTGCCGCGAAGAAAGCAGCTCAAGATAAATTAAACGAATGCGAGCGTTGGCACAATATTCACAAAGTGATTATCGCGGCGAATTTGAGAATTAAATTAAAAACTTACGCCGTGCAAATACTTTCAGGTATCATTGCTGGCAGTTACTGGACCGGAACTTAATCGTTGGTGTAGCGAGGCAACGAAAGCGATCGACTTTAGTGTCCCAAGTTTTGCACCGGTGATTGATTTTTTGCGGCAGGCTGGACAGAGTCAATTACTCGCTCAATGCGAACAAGCTGATACGGAACTCGCTGCATTGCTTCACCAACAGCAAAGCGTTTTGAGATCGTGTCTAGATACTCTCACTACTTACGCTACCGTAGCAGCTCAAGTAAAGATAATTTTTAGAGCCGGCGTACGTTTATGGCAAATTTAATCTTTACTCTTGTTTTAGTACCCTGCGAGTTATTTAGAATTGAATCGTTGTTTCAAATGGCATCAATGGCTATTGGAATTATTGAATAACTTTACGTTGTCAGAGTAAGGTATTTTATTCGGTAATTTCATCGTGAGTACTAATTTATTTCTCTGTCGATGTAGATGTCAAGAAGTAATTGATAAATTTCACTCAGTGTTTGGAATTGATAGTTTGGCTATGAACACGGCGCAAGCTGTGCTTACAGTCGAGTATCAACTTCAGTCACTTATAACAAACACGAACACTCAGTTGCTGAAGGTTATTGCTGTTAAAAATTGTTTACGGTATGGTTCTCACGCAAAATTTTCCAATCTAGCTTTACGAACGAGTTCAACATGAAAATCCGGACGTTTCATTGTTGGTTTCGCATCTGGAAGAAACTCAAAGCGCAATTTTTCAATTTATTGATGGCGAGTAGATTATTCATTAATTGGCGAAGTAATTTATGATTATGAATTTGTTTGTTGCGTTTATACAGAGAATGGATCCAGCGGTTCCATGAGTTTAGCTTGCGTTTTGCTCACTGCACTGTGCTCTTTAAACAAGCGTTGTCTAATGATGGAAGGTGCTGCTTGTGGTAGGCTGTGTTTTTGTTTTTGTTGATGGTCGTGTAAACGTCAACGTTTCGAGTAAAGTTCTTAATGTTCGTGTAATTTATTAGCGGCAGGCGATCGTTTGGTGGATCTGACGTCACGCGAAGGCGATTGGTTTCTGGATGAAGTTTTCAGCATCAGTAGCAATATAATGCAATTGCTGACGCTGCTTAAAAACAATTGTCAAGTAAGATTCGCTCACTGGAATTAATTTTGTTATTATATATTTTTATTTTTCTCCATGTAGTTTATCCACAATGACATACAGAGAGCGATTGAAGGTGTGACTTCAATTCACCGCGTGATCGCATCGTTGCAAGATTTACATCTCAATTTTTCCACGATAATTCTTCCCGAAGCGTTAAAGAACATTGAATCACGCGAAAAATCTGTTCTTCACGCTCTTCACGCTCTCAACGCGCTCATCGCCAACGCCGGTCGTCCACTTGACAAACTCGTGGCGCAGTTAGAGCTACACATGCGCAATGTCGTCATGGAAATGGATGTAAGTCAATTTATTGACACCTTTTTAATTTTAATTTTAATTCTCGAATCGTGTGTTATTAGGCTCCCGATTCAAAAGCAGCTGCTGTCATCGCAGACATGAAGATAAAATTCAATTCGCTCGTTAAAGAACCATCGTCTGACGACGAAGGT
This sequence comes from Stigmatogaster subterranea, assembly GCA_034696085.1. Lineage (NCBI taxonomy): Eukaryota > Metazoa > Arthropoda > Chilopoda > Geophilomorpha > Himantariidae > Stigmatogaster > Stigmatogaster subterranea. The sequence goes on from JAQIWS010000052.1 coordinate 29,495, forward strand.
CAATTTCATCTGTCTAATTTCAATTTTTTTTTTGTTCTCACTGATATTTTATGAAATGTAGGTTTAAGTCCGGGTCAAATGCTTTTCATGGGTTTCGATGGACTTTTCACGAAATTAGAACAAGACTTCTCCGATGCGCTGTCTACTATGAAACTGCTTTTGCTTCCTCCGTGTTGGAAAAAAATAGATTTAGTGAAGGAGGCGAAAAATTTATTGGTGACACTTCCTTTTTAGATTACCAAAAAATCTCGTAATAATCTCCTAATCTTTATCTGATGTTTAGGCGCCCGTTTTTCTCGATTCTGCTCTCGTCATCTTACGCGACATTTTTTTCTTGAAACGTCTTCAGGCGATGCAAGATTTTTTCACTTTAGCTCATCACCAGTCGCGTGCGCTACTAAGTAAGTGTTTGACGTCAATGAATTAATTCAAAGTTATCGTCGTATTTCTAATCGTTCGTTTTATTTTTTAGTCATTTTGAAAGAAGACAACGAATCGCAGAATTACGGCGCCGTTTACGACGACGAACATTTAACGCGACCGATTAAGAAATTTATAGCTGACTTTGTGAATAAGCAGGTGATTTAATTTACGGGAAATTGATTGAATAATTAATCAATGACGAATTTCCTTTGAAAAAATTATACGATTTGTTTTATTTTTGTGTTTAGGTGGTTGGTCTTTTGTCGCAGTCGTTGTCGCACGTATTGTGTTTGTTGGTTCGTGCGTGTGGCGTTGATGTGACGGCCGAGATTGAATTACGCGACGTGGGAGCTGAGAATAAAGTGTCTCTCGAAGAACTGTGTCGTAAGGCAATCGACTTACTGTTAAAAGAAGATTCGTTGAAAGCGAGTCAGTTGAGTCAAGCCAGTAGCCTGGCCAGCGCTTACGAAGCTGCGTGGAAAAAACAAGATCTCGCCAGGTAAGAAAAATCCTTTTTCACATGTACTTACATTAAATTTATTTTCTGCAAATTCACGACTGTTTTTACTTTCCGCACGCTAGGCGGCTCGAGCAGAACATTTTAACTTTGAAGACGAGTCTTCAAAGAGTTCAATTGCAGTTAGCGAGTCATCAGTGGTTGCACGAGGACATTTTGTTACACAGCAACGTGCTGCACAATTTGGCCACACCCACTAGAGCCACAGTCATGTCAGAAATGCGAAAAGTGAGGCAAAAATGGATACGTAGAAATAACGATTTATTAAATAACTCGGATGTTTTGTTTTCGCAGAGCATGCAAGTACTGTTATCCATCGAATCCAACTTGAATATTGCCCGCGACCGTTTTCTTAATTTGGTATCGAGTGTGGAACAGCGTCTCAAGTGGGCCGTGGGCGCAAATCCTTCGGTCACGGCTATTTTGGACGAATTCGAGCAAAGTGTGGCCTCTAAATCGGAACTGCTAACCGTAAGGACAAAATGAAACGCGAATTTTACTAGCCACTGTTAAAATCGATTATTTTTACGAAATAGAATTTTAGCAAAGAGAGCAGCAAAGTAACGACAACGTGCAGTACAATTTTACACTGTGAAGCTTTACGAACGCGAACATCGGAAGCAATCACGTCTGACGCTGCATTTATGCAACTTATCAACAAGTAAATAGTAACGCGTGTGTTAAATTTAAACTAATAATTCTTGTTTCTTATGTTATCAGATGCCACGAGAGTTGTTTGTTGGAAGAAAGTTGCACTACCGACGTCTGCCCTTTGGAAGAACGACTAATGGAGATAAGAGTGAGTATTAAAGGTTTAAAAAAATGAAATGATCATTACACAAGTGTGATTTTTGTTAGGCGATAAACGGACAAACCGTAAGTAAAGATTGGATTTCATTCGTCACGGACGTCGTCACTAAAGCAACGAACGAAGTTCAAGGACAGTTAGCGCGTCGAAAAGTGGACATGTTTTGCTGTTGGGTAAGTACAGTTCGAATTGCCCCGAACTGCGGAGTCACGTTTTGATTTTTTCAGGATAACATCAAAACACAAATATTATGTATTCGGAATCAACTTACTACTCACCATCATTTAATGAGTGACATTCGAGTCATTCTTAAGTCCATGGCTAAAGTAATTGGCTTAAAGCGCGTGTATACGTAATTCCTTAACACGGACCGTTTTCTATTTGCAATTTTTAGTACGAAGATCAAGAATTATCCTGTTGCGTTCGCGGCGTGAAACGATATTTGCAAATGTATAAATCGTATTCGGAGAAGTTTACCAATTTTATTCGCGAAGTACTCACCGAGGAAATGACTATTGAAAGGGTCGAGGGGTTATTACACACGTTGCGGCATTTAATCGATGATACTCACGACATTTACGAAGGTGTTTTGCAATTCGCTATTCCGCTCGTTGGTCAAGACTGCGGCGCGGCAGGGAATGCCACTAACAACGGAACGCTAGGTACTTATCGCTGTTTGTTTTATTATTTTTACCCGATTCAAATTCAACCACTGTTTTATTTTTTTGTTTTCATTTTAGATCCAAAAATGCAAAACAAAGATGACGGCACGCTTCGATCCTCTTCTTCGCCTCGGAAACATCTATCCGTACTCCGCTCTGAATTGTTTTCGGGAACTTCACCCGCAAGTCAGAATCAAAATAGATCGTCCGGTGAGTCACGAGTAGAAGAGAAAAAATTTGGGCAGCAAACTAAATCAAACGGTAATTTCAAATTTAAAGGGACGCTAAAGAAAAGCGTCGTCGCGCGAGATCCACGAACGGGAAAAGGTAACGATTAATTATTTCGTCGCTCACTCGCTAAAGCGGTTTATTTCATTTTGCCATTTTACTCGTTTAGCAATTCAAGAACGTAATTCTTACGCCGTCAGCGTTTGGCGTCGAGTAAAAATGAAATTGGATGGTCGTGATCCAGAGGGTAGCAGACGTTCGTCGATTGCGGAGCAGGTTTGACTAAATAGACTCCTTAAAAAAAATGTTCGGTTTCGATGTAACGGATAAAATGTTGGTTTAGGTGGATTTTGTGCTACAGGAGGCAACCAATCTCGGTAATTTAGCCGTTCTTTACGAAGGCTGGACGCCGTGGGTGTGAGCCCAAAACGAAGGCCCATCCTTAACTCACCACGTCTCTACTATGGCTGATAGCCTGGAGTTCCACTGGCGCTTCCCACAGCACAGGGATTAGGCGCGTGGGAGGGAAAAGAGAGTTAGGCTCAACGCTGCCGCCTTATACTACTACTGTTTGGCTCCTCGTGTCACATTCTAGAAAACGGCAACTCTTAATTTTTGAATTCAAATTTGGTGCCACGATCGAACCAGTATTTTAAACGGAAATTTAATTGAAATCGTTTTTTATTCTTTCCCATAAATTTTTTTCGACCGTTTATCTGGAATGTGAGAGGCCACAGTTTGCAACGATTTTTTGGTGGTACGCGAAGATATAACAATATTAATAATCGTAATTGAAAGAGCGGCAGCGAAGGGAAAATTTAAAGCCGATCGACCACTCGAGTATTCCACAAATTGTACCCGACATCGTCTGCAGCGCGAGTGGACGCGGTTGTTTTCCCATTTTCGTCATCTTTGCCTATTCTCCTCGTACTTGAAATTCCTTTTGCTCCCTTTAAAGCGGGCAAATCGTCAATTAACCCGACGTCAAATTGTGGCAGATTTCAACTCGAATCTGTTTTATACGTTATTTGCTTTCTCGATATTATTACTTCGGGTTTGATCACTTTGCTTTGGATTTTTAGTTAATCGATTTGTCTTTTTCGTTCGATTTAAAGGCAGGTCCGAGTATCACCCAACTGTTGCGTGCCTTTTTTTCTCTTAGTTTTACGGTCGTGATTGTCATTTGAAAATTTATAGTCGTAGTGGTCACGTTTTATTATTATTGCTTTAGTAGTTAATCTCGAATGGTACTATTCTTTTTTTTCCCGTTTGTATTCAATTTATTGGCTCTATACTAAAACACGCTTAGTGATTCCAAATGTTGAGCGTATATATTTACTCGCAAATAAAAGCTATCGGTAGAAAAACAATGACTAATATTTATTGTGTGTGAATTACGAATGCTGCCAGAGCGAAAATTACGAAAATTACTCGTTTAAAACAAGTAGAATATACCGTACTTGGAGCGCTGTACGAATGGCCGTTCGGCGCTCGAATCGAGTACGCGTCATATTTGCTGACGTCAACAAAATTCAGATACCCTAAAAAGTAAGTTCTGGGACGGCCCAGGCAATTCTGTTGCGATAGGAATCGAATTTTTCGGTAGATTAACATCAACACGTGTTGCGTAATTCGCAGCAAACTCCCTCGCAGTACGGAAAATCGTGGCAGTATGGAAGGAGATAAGAAATGCGTCCGAATTACCGTGGAATACTGGTAAAATATTGAATTTTAGTCCGCACAAAACCGGAACGAATACTATTGCTTAATTTTGGGCTACTTACAGCGGCAGATGAAACTACAAACCGCAATTTGAGGCACTCGCCAAGCGCCTCGTGCATGATATTCCGGCATTAGATATCACCGGGTTCGTTGGCAAAAATCGTAAGTAGTGACTGCGGACATGGCGACAGATCGATATATGCGTGTGTACTGTATATAGTTGGCTCGATGCGAGCTAACTGCATTTGTTCGAGATGAATAATTACCGCTAGTTGTTTTATCGATCGCATCAAAGTTGTACATTTGAGAGATTTGGACGATGCTTCGGAGTCGTTTAAATATTACGTCATCAGCATGCTAACTCCGCTAACTCCATCCACCAGCTCTTATGACGTTGTATCACATTTTGTAACCAAAACGCCGAAATTGTAGTTTTAAAATGTTAATGTCGTCATTCCGGAAACCCTCTCTCCCCTCCCTCCGGACTGATGTAATATTTGAACGACACCTTTGGTGTTTTGTCTAAAAATGAAACCGATATTCGAGGACGCGTCTATGGTCGTAACATTTCGAGCAAAGACAAAAAAGAAATAGCGCCGCTTTCAATCCTAGCTCTACGAGCCACTCTTGCGCTCGCTTTCCTTTCGCCCGACGTAAAGTTGTGACGCGCGGATACAGAAAAATTTTGTTTTTTTCGGTGTATTTCAGAATCATTCGAAATACTCGTGAACGGTGAATTTCTCATCTTTTCAAAATTGAGACTCGGTGGATTTCCCGAATATGACGAGGTAGTATCGCTTTGTCCAATACACTGATAGTTAGGTAATGAATGTTTTCTTACTCTTAAGTTATTAGAAATTATAAGAGTAGGAATGGAAACCGGAAAATACGAAGAAGCCAAGTTAAGCAAGACCAAGTGCGTCATTGCCTAACGAAAGGGGGGGGAAAAGAATGCGGAAGCACAATCATCGTTGCGTGATTTATTCGTTACTGGCTGGGGAAAGAACTGAGGACGACTGTTTTTTAAATCTTTGGAGAAGAAACAGTTTGATGTAATATTTCTTCACCCGTTGTCAATGACGAATTAATTATTCGAATAAAATATGCACTCGAGAAACATTCGTTGCCCTTTCTTTATCACTCTAATCCAACATCGTAAAATACCAAAGAAACAAAATGACTTTAATCGTACGCCGTCAATCGTTGCATAATTTTACATTCATTAGTTAATGCGATTATTTTGACTAGGGTAAATGTATATCGTCCGTCCTATTACGTCGCATCCATTACTCGTTGGGCTCGAGCAAAGTTGAGGAAAACTTGTTCTAAAGTCGTCTGACTAACGGAGTAATCTTCGATTTGATATTCTACTTTAGCTTTTTCCATCGTGCCGAAAATGTAAGCCCAAGAGAGCTTTGGATTTTGGATATGGTAATGAACCATTCCGTGGTGAGTGTCTTTTAGTACGCTACCTAAATCGCGATAGTAAAAAGAAATAGTCCTTTTAATTTGTATACATCCGTCGATTTTCTCGTTTCATCTCTCACCTGGGAAATTCGTCTCGATAAATATCCTCAAACGTTGCAGGGCAGCTTCGGTAGATTTACTTACAGCTCCTTCGTCCGGTTTTCCTACTTTGGCGATCAAAGTATACCCTTGGCCAAATTTATTTTTGAGATGTTGCGGACTCCCCAGGCAACGAAATTTCCCATTCACCATGATTGCCACACGCGTGCACAAAACGTCGCATTCCTCCATGCTGCCAAAGGGACCATTAGGATTTGAAAACTTTAACTAAAATAGACTAACATCGATTTTCGATTACCTGTGTGAAGTGAGTATAATCGAATGTCCTCGATCTCGTACGCGAGAGATTGCATCCCACAATAGCCGTCGCGCTAAGGGATCCATTCCGGTGGTCGGCTCGTCCAACAAGACTATGGGAGGACTCCCGACCAAAGATATCGCCGTACTTAATTTGCGACGGTTTCCTCCGCTGTATTCCTTTACCATTTTGTCCAAATGTTCGGACAGCAGTAAATTTTCGGCTAAGCTAACGACCATTTCGGAAATTTGATTTTCGCGGACGCCGTGAAGTCGGGCGAACATGTAGAGTGTCTCGCGTCCCGTCATTTGATCGATGAGGCCGTCGAATTGCGGGCAATATCCGATTCTCTGCTGAACCTATTGAAAATCGCAACGTTGTACCGTAGTAACTATTAATTTAAATTCCATTTTCCATTTTTTAATTTAGCAATTACTTGTTTGATGTGCTTGCTGACGCTGAATCCTTCCACGAACGCGTCTCCTTCGGACAACATTTCGTCGCCAGTCAACACTTTGAAGGTGGTCGTCTTCCCCGCTCCGTTCACGCCGAGGAGACCGAAGCACTCTCCGCGAGGAATCCCCACGGAAATGTGATCCACCGCCAAGAATTCTCCGTAGTATTTGGTCACATCCCTCGAATATCAAGCGACAATTACGGAACCGTTCGAAGGAGCCGAGACGGTGGAGAAAATACCTGAGCACCAAGTTGTCGGTGGGCGTAAGCTGTCCTAAGGGAGTCGCGTCGATTCGTTCCCGTTCGCTCGCAACGTCGTCGTCGTGTACGTGATGTTGACCGTCGGTATCCAGTTCGCCGTCTATACAAGTTCGTTAAATTTTCTCCGTTACTTATTTTTTTAAATTAATTTTCACAATTGCCTACTCACCGGCCGCGTCCAATATTCCTAATTCATGATCAGAATTTTCGCACGTGGGATCTTGATTCAATTTGACGTACACTAGAATGAGAAAGAGACGGTAAACCAAATATCGTCCAAGTCGAAGTCGAAGTCGTAATGAACGCAACGTCCTAGAACACGACACAAATCCACGAAGGAAGGAATGTGGCGGTGGAGGAGTACTCACTGCGATCTCTGACGAACAACACGCAAGAAGGGGGAGGGCTAACCTTGCGCTTACAATTCCGCTTCACCCATCTTCTCGTGACGCCTACGGACCAAGCGGTCAAACTCTCAATATCATCTTAAAAAAATATTGCTTTTGCTCGTGAAGAAGCGGAATAACACGTAGCGCAAGGAACATACACTGAGGCCGAGAGCGAAAAGCGCTTAGAATAAGAGTCGCTCGATCGGTGAGATCGGCAGAATTGAATCTCTAAGTATAATCGATTTTGATTGTGCGCAAGTGAAGCACGCGTGTCGGGTTAAAAATCTTGATTCGAGTGCTCGGCGAGCTCACCTTTCCTCGAATGCCTCTGCACGAAATTGGCCAACGATTGCCTCAGCCAACGCTTTCCTTTTCGCAAGAGTTGCATCTCGAGCAGCGCGATCAACGACCATAAAAGGCAGCCTTGCGCGATGAGCAAAACCAACATTCGACCGATCCCCGGACGATTCCACGACAAGTAATTCTCTTGGTACTCGGGACAAGGATAATTTCCGCACGATTTAGTGACTGCGAACGAAACGGAAAAATTAACGGAAAAACTATCGCCGAGACCTACCGTTAAATTACTCTTGGCCAATTCGCAAAAGGGCTTCACCATCGGGAAAGAGCACATTCTATTCACGTGGTAATTTTTGTACAGATCGTAACAAGCCCATCCCAAACAGTAACTGGGCAGAAGCAAAAATATCCAGTCGAGCATTTCGGCCCAATCGGTCAGTCCCAAATCGGGAATGTAAAGAATCGTCACGGTCAGCAGAGTGGCGAGACCTAACAGAAACGAAAAGAAAAGGAAAGAAACGGTAATTGCAAATCGGCGAAGAGAGCGACGACTTACCCGTAAACACGTTAAACATCAACAAACGCGCGAAACCCGTGGCGGGTACTTTGAAAAGAAACGAAAGCAGATACATGAGCGGCAGACTACTCCACGCGTACAGCGCGAACAGCAGCATAAAACGACCTGACAGGAAAAAAGAAATAGAAAGAAAAAAATTAAGTGTAAACCGAGGCGAATCTTCGACTGCACGCGTACTCTGCTGGGCCGAATCCGTGTAGCCTTCTTGGTTGAACGCTATCATCACGAGTAGAACGCAGTAGCTCGGGATGAGAAAATTGATAAAATCCCAAATAAATGTGGTGACCCAAAAAATGAGAAAATGCACGCCGCTCACGAATTGCAGATGTCGCGATTTGGAGTTGTTCTCTTTAATGAGGAAAATAGCAAAACTGCTTATGAGAAAAGAGATGCCAAACACGAGGTTGAACGATATATTGAATCCTAGATTGCCGTTGAATACCGCCAACATCTGCGAGAGAGAGGGAGAGAGAGAAAGGGAAAATGTGGAGAGTGCGTAAAGTAAATTAAAACGAAATTACCGTGTCAGACACGCTGAGAGCGAAAGGGTGATTGACGACCGTGAACTTGCGCTTGGAACTATTGGTGTAGTATTGAAGTAAGGCGTTATCTGCCAGCGCCAAACTAACGGCGGGACCGTGAAACGGCTGGTTGTTAAAGTGAGCTATCATCATTATCTGCTGATTGACGGAATTATGGAGTAAACTCATGGCGACGATCTGATGCAGATTAAAGTGCGGCAGATCTTCGTAAGTTTTTTGAAGTAAATAATCGGACATGTTTTTGTACTGGATCAGATTGCCCACGTCGACGGGATAATTCGAACCTCGAAACTGGTTTCGATAAAATTGAGCTAGACGCGTAGCTTCGGGACTGGAAGAAGCGCTCTGGCTGATATAATACGGGACGATGGTCTCCGAAAATCCCTAATGGGCGAATCTTAATTGAGATAAAACTCGACTCCGACGGAATTCGCGCGCCTCTGTACTTACTTGTAAATCTAACGTGAGCGGCATAGGATTATCGTTGGAAGGTAACGTTTTCGAAACGGCCATGGCTACAGCCACGAACAGGACGGGAATGAGTAGCTGCGCCAACGTAAGCATTCGGTTGCGATGCGTGTGAAGGATGCGTTTCAATAACATCGCCCAGAATTGTTGACAGTACAAGACGACGCCTTCGTTTAAGTGAACCGGGCGTCGTAAGAGCATTTCTGAAACGGAGAAATCGAAAAGCGTGAAAAGTATACCGTCGCCGTCGCTATTTAACACGGATGTTACCCGTCGATCCTTCCATTATGACGTTGCTGTGCGGAGTGGTGACGTCCACGTCGTTTACGTCTATTAATTTTCCATTGCTGGCGTGACCGTTGCTGTTACTCGTCAGCATGGATCGCGTTCCTTCGCCGCTGTTGCTTTCGCCGACGCGTAGAAAAACTTCTTCCATCGTGGTGACGGAGGCACCGTAGCTAGAGATGCCCAGAGCATCCTTTCGCTGTTGGAGGGTCTCGAAAAGACCTTGGAATTTGGACGATTCCTCGTGAGGGAGAATGTAGGATAATTCCGCTCCGATATTGCTTTCCAACTCCGCAGTCGGCAACGCCCGCGAGACTAGCTCGGTGATGACATCCGCGTTGCACTTGGGCTGTTTCACGATGATCATGTGGTAACCGGCACCTGATTAGATTCGTTTACGTTGGCAAGCCTTTTCTCATCGTGTAGGAATTCGTCTTCTTACCGTATTTCTTCTTGAGAAAGAGCGGCGAACCCGAGCACTGCACTTGACCGTGAGCCATGATGGCGATGCGATCGCCCAGCAAATCGGCCTCGTCCATGAAATGAGTGGTGAGCAAAATTGTGCGTCCTACTCTTTCGGACTGAAGCAAATCCCAGGTGTTTCGGCGAGCCGAGGGGTCCATTCCCGAAGTGGGTTCGTCCAGCATGACGATTTTAGATCCGCCCACCAACGCGATGGCCACGGACAATTTTCTTTTCATTCCACCGGACAAGGTTCTTACCTGGGCGTACCTTTTGTCGTCCAACTGCAAAGCCTTCAGAAGACGGTCCGATTCGGTTTTGACGGTTTCGTCCGATTTTCCCTTTAGCTGAAACGACGAGTTTTCTGAGTCACGACGCGCGTGTTAATATTTACATCGATAACGAAAGCTCGATTACTTTGCAAAAGAAATAAAGGTGTTCGTCCACGGTGAGATCGTCGAACAAGACGTCGTGTTGCGGGCACAAACCGAGCGTTTTGCGAATGCTGACCATATCTTCGCGACAGTCGTGTCCGTTAATGACGGCGGTTCCCATCGTGGGTGGAATGAGACCTGCAATGACAAACCACTTTCATCGCGCACATTCGAACGACTAATTGCTATTTACCAGTGAGCATGGACATGGTTGTCGTCTTTCCGGCGCCGTTATGACCCAAAAGAACTGTTATTTGCCCTTCGAACATGTTAAGATTCATACAGTTCACCGCCACTTTACGTTTGTCGTACACCTATCACGGATTACGTATTTTAGAATCCGATGACCGCGCGTGGAGTAATCAAATTTTTCGGATAAAAAATAAAAAAAAATCAACCTTGGTCAAATCATTAATCTGGATTCCGGCCGGGAGATTATCGGGATCCTTTTCGAAATATTCCGGATCGGCGTACTCCTGGATTATAGTATCGTCGCACATTTTGTCCGGAATTGCGTGTTCGCACCAATAAGTTTTCTATCGCCCAGAAACGAGTTTAAACCAATAGATAGTCCTCGAAGCAGAATCGAGAACGAACAACTCAACAACTCACCAATAATGGGAAATACCACGGTAACGGAAGCCCAAATTCTCCGGGAAAAACGCCACTGATGTACCAGGTGAGCAGGGTGTACACGAGCGCGTCGACCAGCAACATGAACAACACCATTCCCAGCGTCAATCTGTCGCCCGCAGTTACGCTCTGGAATATATTGTGCCACTGGATTCCGGCTCCTGCGTAAAAGACGGGTGACGTCCAATTATTCCGCGTTTTACGCCGGCTTCAACCGTGCCGCGCCCTTACCAGTGCCCTCGTGCATCGTAATCAACTGCGCTCCCAAGGCCATTCCGGTATTGGAGAGCAAGCAGGAGAGTATTTTCGTTTTGTAACTGAGGCTGTCGTATCGAGGCGCCATGAAAAAAAAAGGAACGAACGACAAAAACCAAAAGAAACCGCCAGCCGTCGCCGCCGAATTTGCTGAAAAGCGAGAAAAGAGCGCGTAATTTAAGCAAAATAGGCCGTCGCTTCCCCTCCGCGCGCGCACTCACCTCGAGAGAAGAATGCGCTGATGAGATTGCAGTAACAAATGCTCGTTACATTAAAAACGGCGAAGAAGATCAAGACGACCAAAGGATTGCTGTTGTTGAGCACGGCCATGTCTCGATTAGAAGGCATCATGAGAAAGGCGACAATAACGGCCGAGCACGGAACGTAGACGCTGATGGTCTTGACGAACCACGCCAGCCAGTGTAGCCAACCTTTGAGACCCATCATTTTCATCGATTCCTAAAGACAGATTGGAAACGAACGTTATACCGAAGACGATAAAGAAACGGTTCGACGAGGCTGAAACTCGCCGTTATTCTGTGCTCCTTCTCGTGAACGAGGTTTTTAACGAGATTCACCGCCGGATACAAGAAACTGATGAGAATCACCATGGGAAGCCATTCTTGCAAGGCCATTAAAAATTTGTCGTCGACGAAGGGCGGATAAGGATATCGCCGCATTTTTAATTTAATCTCATCCACGTTTTTGTTGGTCAAATAGTCAATGACCGACATGGCGACGGCGTGTTGCAAAGCGAGAAAACCCTCGGAATAATAACCTAAGATCGTGATCGAAATTAGCTCGCTCGGATCAATAATCGAGTACGGTAGAAATACAATTATCCGAATTAACTTAACTCGTGACGAGGATAGTTCTGATTACCGTCATTCACGAATAACATTACTGAAGAGCAATTACACTCGCGAAAAGCTTTTAAAATATCTAAAAACAATTGAAACAGAAGTACAGCAATAAGCGAGTGTAATTGCAAAACGATATTGCGATAAAATGCGATAAATTGCGTTTACAGGCTACAAAGGCTCGTTGCGGTCCTTCAGTGTTAAATTGTATTAATTTTTATTTAACTCGGTCGCTATTTGGGGGAACCAGTTTGGATGATCGGGGTTCGGATAATTGGATTTCTGTCGTAGATAAGCGGCTACTCACCCGGTCTTCCACCTTCGTTAAAAAATAACTCCCTGGGTCCTGGCATTTGGTAGGTGGGATAAGTTTGTTCGGTGAACCACGTGTCGTCCATCATGATAGGAGTCGCCGTTCCGTTACTGAAATTAATTTTACCAAAGCGTGCGCGGTTAATCCCCTCGTGAATAATTTATCCGCTAGTAAAACAACCTTTTGACTTTCATGCGGATTTTGTATCGAATGTCGTCGGGAAAGGTATCGTTCCGGCCTATGTTGGGAAAGACGACCCCCGCTAACACGTCCATCGTACCGTACATGGTGAAATGTTCGAGTTCTTCTTCCGTCGAGAATCCGACTCCTGAAACGTTTTACGCGAATAAACGGTGGGATAAAATTACGTTACTCGAGTTATCACTCAGAATGTAAGAATGATGGCGAATTCGATTTCGATCGGAACTACGAGTTATTTTGAGATCGGGAGGAAACGAGGACAATAGGTGAGCAGCCTCGTGATTTCAGGCTGCGAGCGAAAGCTTCGCTGCTCGTTTCAATTACGATCAAAAGTAACTTCCTCCGAATCACTCGAATGTACAACTTTATCTAAACAATTATTTCCTTCTTTCGGATTCTATACACAAAACTTTTCGCTCGATCGCTATCGCCATCGCCATCTTATCGCGCATCGAAGTTACAGAAAAAGCGCGATCGCGTAACTCGTCGCGACAAAACTAAAAATTAAAAATTAAAGACGCGCTCGCCATTTTTTTTTCGATTCTTTTTACCTTTGCTATTGTATCCTAGTCTTCTAGCGACTTTGCGCATGATCGCGTTCACCGCTTCACTCGAATTGGGCGCGTAGACGACGGGCAGAGCCCTTCGGCCGCCGCCCAAGCCACCGAAAAGAACGCTGAGTTGTTGAAGAATTTGTCTCTTGGGCATCGTCGAAGGCAAACGGTCGACGCTGAAGTCATGGTACACGAATGGTTCGTCGTAAGTATCGTACGGTGCGATTTTCCGGATGAAGACTAGCAGTAGAGAGAGAGCGATGGGAATTAAAAATTCGACAGCTGTGACGACTTTGTGTCTCTTTTGTAAGACGAAATTCTTCCAAAGAAGAAGACGAAACTGCTGCGTCCAAGACATGGTTACTCTAGGCTAGTCGTATGCGTAACATTTTCTCGATGATTCTATCGAAATTGGCGAGAACGAAATAACACAAAAGAATAAATCCCACGCGCCAAGCTGCACAGATGGAATCCGATGACGCGTTGCTCAGCTTTTGTGCGCGTTGCTCCCCCGCTATTCAAATGCACGCGGACCTGCGTTGGGAATTGTTAACGGTGCAAAGCGTTCCCATCAAAACAACGCGTCATCGCGGCCTTTTTGCCCTTGATTTCGCGTTGCGTGCACTGACCACTCTCGTCCGAGGAAGTTGTTTGGCCGAACGCATTTCCGCCACGTTACGAAAGTACCTAGCGCAGCCGTAGATTAGGGACGACCGATTAAGCGAAACGCCGCCGGCCCGCGACATTCCACGAGCAGAGTTGGGTGAAGAACCTCTTTCGTTCGTACTAAAGAGGCGTACGCGAACGAGTGGCGTTCGAGAGAGAGACGCGAATTTTCGTTACGACGAGGTCGTACGTCACGTCGTGAATTTCGATCGCTTCCTAAACTCGACGTAGCCGGCGGCGTTCTTTTCTCCGCTTCCTCACTAACCCAAGTGGCACCGATTCTTTCTCCTTATTAGTACGGGAAAACTCTCTAACTACCGAACAAGTAGGAGAAATAAAAGTAACCCCTCGACCACTCGTTACTCTCCCTCCGTTATTTTCCGTACATAAGATGAGAAACGAGCTCGCGAGAAATAATTTAAAAAAGCACGTGTCGCTCTCCCTTAATGAAAAATTGGACGAACGGAGGTGAGTATTGAGTAAGCAGCGACGGGGAAGAAGAGGTCGACGATGAGGATAAGGAAGAGTTCGTTTTTGCTCGAATTATCTATTCGTTATTCGCGCGCGACCTCGATCAGTCGAAAATATAGGTAATCGTAGTTTGGGGAGTTTCGCCGCGGTAAATGGCAACGCGTTTGAACTCGCGCTTTTTCCGGGATATCGCGTGCCGCGGAATCGTTTTCTAAAGTTTCGTTTTACGAGGGGCGCCGACACCGCCGTGGACTCGAGCGATTTCGTATCATTTAATAGCCTATTGTGTCTGCGTTTAAAAATTAGATTACTGTATTGCCGACCTCTGCCCCGATCGAGATGAAAAACTCGATCTCGCCGTGAATAGACGAACGAATGTCTATACTCTATACAATATTCAGCATTATATTTCGCTTTCGATAGAGGAGGTTAGGCGTATGACGAAATTAAAGGAAAAAATGAGAGTCATTCTCGATGCCGCGTCTATTTCTGCGAATAGTTACGATCGAGCGTCAGCGCATTATTTTTTTCCCGTAATGATCTCTTTAGCTAGGCTCGTTACCTCGATAGAGCAGCTGCTCTGAATGCCCATTTGCGAGTATTTATCATTACACGCGATAGGCTAAATCGACGGTGCAAAATTGATACAGACGCGAGATTTGGCGCGACGCCGAATTACGTCGATGGCACGCAAATCTAATAACATCCATTGCGCGATGCATAGTCGTGGTCGACACGAAGCTAAGTGTGGTCAAGCTCCTTTATATACTCGCCCTCGACTGAGATAATAAACTCGTGTAGAATTTTTTCCACGTACACGACTCAGCCGGGTTCTGGAAACTCACGAGTCGCGTTTGATTTTAACCGAGTCGCGCCTGTACTCGAAATCGTGGTGATTAGTAGTGGAAGTAAATAAATATATTTATTTATTCCCGTTAGTAGGGAGTATGAATCAATAACGAGCGCGCGCTTTATACGTGATATTCGGCCGCCATGCAGCGACAACTACGACGGTTTTTTTAAATTTTATGTCTGGCGTTACAGGTTTATTTACCTTTATTAATTACCTTTATTTCCTAAATTTTAAGTCTGCCGAACGTTGTTATCGCTACGTATATCAGCTGCTAACATCAGCTATAATCCAGAAAAGTGCGACTGACGCTCCTTCCGATTTCGCTCCCGTCGCTAGGTGGCGTTAGTAGACGACTAGAAAGTTACGCGAACGTAGGGCAAATCACGGTAAGTCGAGTTTGGCGCGGAATAGGTAAAGTTGTGATTTTTTATCGTCGGTAACGATATCGCTAATTTGTGTCGTTCGTTGCAGGCGGAGATGATCGGATCGGCTCGTGGTAAATGCGCGAACGCGAGGTGCGCGAAATTCGTGGTTATTAACAGTCGCCCTTTTACGTCAAAACATTTTTCTACTTCTCCCGTTCGTTCGAAAACTATCCCGAATAAATCGACGAGTGGCAGCTCGCACGGTTGGCTTACTCGTCAATTGAACGATCCTTACGTGAAACTAGCGAAGTTTAAAAACTACAGAGCGAGAAGTGCCTTCAAATTAATCGAAATGGACGATAAATTTCGCTTATTAAAGCCGGGTGATGTAATCGTGGAGTGCGGTTCGGCTCCGGGAGCTTGGACTCAAGTGTGCGTCGAGAAGACCAATTCCGACGGACGTCGTAAGAATTCGGACGAAACAATGCGTGGCTAAACGCGTTTTATTAATTTTAAATTTTTTTAAAATTGTATAGTAGAAGACGAACCCAGAGGAAAAGTGATCGGCTTGGATCTGAATTATTGCGAAGCTGTGAGAGGAGCGAGCGTGCTGTGCAATTGTGACGCGACGCTCGACGAAACGCGACGACGAATTTCGAGTTTGCTGGACGGCGTCGCTGCAGATTTAGTGTTGAGCGATATGGCACCCGACGTGTCTGGAGTACGTTGTTTGGACGCCGATCGTTCCACTAAACTCGTGTATGGCGCTTTAAGATTGGCGTTTGCGGTATTGCGAATAGGCGGAACTTTTGCCGTAAAGGTATTAGAAGGCGGTGATGGAAAAAAAATCGAGTCCGATCTTTCGCGGTTTTTCTCGTCGGTCAAGCTCGTGAAACCCGCGGCGAGTCGAAAAGAATCGCCCGAAATATATTTTCTAGCGAGGAATTTTGCGGGAGCAAAATCGCATTTTTAACATGAGACAAATGGTTTTATTCTTTGTACAGGGAAATAATGCTTTCGGATAATGAGATAAACATTATTAGAATATTCTCAAAAATATCAAATTTTATCAATGTACATTCACGTGTTGTTCGAAATATTTAACTATCTATCTACATAATTCTTAGTATACCGAGTATACGGGAAAGTTGCCTAAATCGCCTAATTAAATATCTCGCCTTACATTTTTCTTTTTGTAGTTCAATTTAAACGCTGTCTCAAAAAGTATTCGGACGTAAATATTTCTAACATCTCGCGTTACACTTTTAACACATTAAATTCAGGTCAATCTTTGGTTTAAAAAAAGTGCTTTCAAAACTTCGGAGAATGAAGTTGACTTAAGTACAGAAAGAATTCATTATATTAGTGGAAGCCGGAGTAATTCGACGTTAATCAAAAAACAGTCGGTGACTCGTAAAAATCTTATTTTGTCCGTTCGTGTTGGCCACGTACTAAGCAGGTAAATATCGCGGTAAACAAAACAAGAACGAAGCAAACTGTCTACACCGTGTTGAAATACGAAGCTTGCACCCATCCGAGATATTGCCCGATCGCGTGGTGTGTTTTTGCTTTTGGACGCCTTCCACTCATCTCCTGAGCCATTAGTCACCGTTTCTTATCGACCGAGTACACGCTGATCAAAAAGTCAGTGCTGCCTGCAGCCAAGCTCACCTAAGAAAATTATAATGTAAAAATAAATAAGGATTGATTTCAAGGTGAAAGACTAATTGTTGATCGTTAACTTACTCGATAAGGATGGAAGTGTAGGCAACTAACGGGACCTATGCGTTGGCCCATGAAACCATCGTGATATTTTATCAAACTAAGATGTTCTCCAGTACACGTGTAAACGCTAATAAATTGATTCGCCGACCCGCTATACCCGATACGGTAAAAATAAATTATATT
This sequence comes from Stigmatogaster subterranea, assembly GCA_034696085.1. Taxonomy (NCBI): domain Eukaryota; kingdom Metazoa; phylum Arthropoda; class Chilopoda; order Geophilomorpha; family Himantariidae; genus Stigmatogaster; species Stigmatogaster subterranea. Next base: position 46,933 of record JAQIWS010000052.1, read on the forward strand.
ATAATCGATCGTAAAAAAAAGTGACGATTCAATGCGAGTTACCAAGCAAATACTCCGGCTGATGGATGCACTGCCATCGCTGTCATACCGTGGGCGGCCATACAAGCCATGATGGAAGTTGAACCGCGAATATCCCAGAAGCGAACATCCCCCGCAACGCTAAAACGAAAACCGATCGATCGGAATCTTTAACGAAAGTATCCGTCACGGCGCAACTCCTACCTTCCGCTCACAATTTTGGCCCCGGCGTCGCACTTTTTCTGCACTTGAACGTTAACCACCCAGCAAGAGTGTTCTCTCAACGTCATGATGCGGCTGAAAAGTGTAGGGGGAAAAATGCAAAATTAATGCACATTATACGATAGCGCGAAGCTACGAATGTCGGCGTTTTACCTCTCGTGAGATGAAAGTCGTCTGTCGAACAACCGAATCGAACCATCGCCGCAACCGGCGACTAGTAGAGGTTGACCCGTTTCGCACGATAGGCTGGTAACGCAGCTGTCGGCACCAGTTGGAATATCCTGATAGCGGACGTAATATTTAAATTTTCTCAATCAAAATAGCGAAAGAATATGACGCACTTGCAATTTCATTTCACTTTCCGCATCCCACAATCGAATCACTCGAACGTCTCCGGACGCGTACAGCAAACAAGACTGCTGATCCCATTCCGTCACTAACCCCGACCTCGCTGTTAGATGAAGCGGACAATACAAGTCAAAATAAATCCCACCACCAAAGAAATACGCACTAAACCTCGATTTGACGGCAACATTTCGCCCAACGCCTGCCAAGCCGTTACCAGAGTGATATTTTTGCAATCATCTTGAACGACGTTCCTCCAAACCCGAAGAGCACCATCGTCTACGACAAAAAAAACAAGAGTTAATTTTCAACACGGGCCAACCGGCAACGAGTAGATATTACCGGAGCCGAGCATAAGCAACGTTGAGTCGTGAGCATTGATAAAGTCCATGGAAGTAATGCGTGATTGTTTAGGATTATTGTTCGCTACGTAAGATAATCGGACGCCTTGTTCCCAGTCCCAAATGCTGCGTCATCAAATAATTTTCATTCCACAAATAACAAATAATGTTTTTAGTGAGTGTTATCACCTGAAGTAATCTCTGTCCGCCACCGCAATAACCGGCTCGAATGGATGAAATTTGATGATGGAAGGAACATTCGCGTTACGATTAATAAATACTTGATCGTCCAATCGACCAAACACTTGATGCAATTAAAAAAAGAATTAAACGATTATTCGTACGCTACTAGTTTTCTCTCATTGAGTTCACGCACTCGCTTTCCTTTGTTCTTCTTCAGTTTCCCTTCGAACACGAGCGTTTCTCAAAAAACGCCATTCTTTTTCCTGATGAGCGGCGCTCTCGGGATCAGCCTCATCCGGATACAATCCCTGAAATAACAATAGTGGGCGATAATTTTCCGAAAACGATACTAACGGCATAGACTTACTTTCATAACTGACTGAGCAAAGTATTTACTACTCCAATCGACGAATTCAGTAGAGATTAGGGGAGATTTCGCGGCACTGTTTGCGCTTTCATCTTCCGATACCTACGCGCAAATATAGTAAATTTTACAAACAGAATTCACAATTTATTCTTTTCGCATTGCGCACCGACGTGGAGGTAGAGCTCGTTTTGTGCTCCGCGCTTCTCTTAGGCCTCGTCAGAGACGAAAAAAAGGAAATGCGTTGTTGCCCGCTGTTGGGGTTCCAATGGACTGAATTCGTGGGTCGTGAACCATTCTGGGAAAGACCCATGTTGGCAGGAGGAGAATCGTCACTGTAAGCAGTTGATAAAATAGTACCTCTTATTTACCACTCATTTACTTAAAACGCTGCAAACTTACTTCATGTATGACGGTTTGCTCGAAGGCGACGATGGCGCCGAGTAAGGAGCATCGCCTGCGGAGACTTCAGTCGTTTGATTTAAGGCTCTGGTCTGTCGGCGGAGATTTAAATTTTTTACATCAGAAAGCAACGAGGAATGGCGATTCGAATACCATTCGTGTTTTGATATGCTGTACAACAGTGGTGGCGAGACCACTCACGCTAGGATGAGGATCGTTCATTAAAGCCACTAGTTTGTACCAAATCTTGGAATAAATGCTGCCGTAGGGAACCGTTAGATAAGGAGATCCTGATCCGATTAATGCGCCGAGACTAGTGATCGACGAACTAGAAGAGACGCGGCGCATATTATCTAACGTGTGATTTGCTCCTTCACCGCTGCCCGTGCTCTCTAAACTGCCGCTGCTCGTGCTCAGAATCGGACTCGTTGAATTGACTAAAAAAATGAACTTTGAAATTTCGCGCTAAGATAGCCAGCAAACGCGGCATTTTTACCTGGAGAACCAACTAGTCGAATTCTATCTTTAGACGATATTCGGCGCTTGAGACTACCTGGAGAGGTTATACCTGCAAATATTGCGTCAAAGTAATAAGAGTAATTTTATTACACGCTGGCAAGAAATCACGTACGCGCTTGAGTATTATCACGTTGGCGTTCTTCTTCCTGCGCTTGAAAAGAAACTGCGAGAAACTGATTTTCAAACATCAGAACCAACCAATGAAGCGCAACCACGAGTTCCTAAAAAAATAAAAAATAAAAAATTGCCGATTACATTCTTTGCTCACAAAATTGAAATACTTCATCGAACGGCTTTACCTGTCTGACTAAAGGACTGCCATCTTGTCCCATCGTGTTAACGAGCGTCATGGCCACGCTGTGATCGATCGTATTCGCGTGGTCACTGCGCTCTCTTGTGCAACTCATAAAAGTACCCAATGCAAACAAAGCAGCCGAACGAACCTGTAGAATAATGCACAATTTAAGTACAGTTTCCCTTTTATCCCGTTCGAGTTCGTCACCTCCGGAACTTGGTCTTTTAAAAGTGAGTAAAGCTTTTCATGCGCAGAATCTCTGACGCCGCACCAACGAGCGACGTCAAAATCCATCCACACACGACCCAAACATATCGCTAACCACTGGCGTAAAAGCGGATTTGGATCCACCAATTGTTCCAAACAAACAGATACTAAATTTCCCTGCCGGGCCGCTTCCTGAAAAATTTTATCAGTCCCGCTTCTTCCAGCGCAACGTCCACTAAGAAACTTACTTGCCCCATCTGATAGTTTTGAACAATGCAGGCGAGTACGAACGCGGACATCGTCCTGTGCTCGGCCTGCAACGAAATCGGTAAACATTACGTAAAAGATAAGGCCATCGTATTAAAAGTTATTACCGGCATGTGAACGTCCTCTAAAACGGTTAAAAAATATTTGTGACCGTTATCTCTAACTAAATCCGCCTGACAAGTCTACAAAAGTGGAATAAAATTCAATGGAAATCGATGTCAACGCCGTTATTACTTACGCTATCCACTGCTAAAATTTTGGCCCAAATAAATACGAGCAACGGTCTCAGTTCTCGAGCGGAGCTCTGAAGAAGTTTTAGTACGTACGGAAATATTCCGACGGATAATGCCAAATTTACGGCCCACGGACCCAAATCCAAAAAACGGCCGAGCAATTCTAAAGCTCGTAAACGATGTATTTGACTCAAAAGTACCTGCGAGTAAAAAATTTATCGAGTCGAGCGATTGCAACTGTGTCAAAATGTTTTTACTACTTGTAAAACAATAGGTAATTGTTCGGGAGGACTCCTAACGTCTGAACCAAACGTGAGCCACACTTGAAACGCAGTGAGCTGCTCGGCAAAGAACGGACTGTGAACGAATCCGTCACCCTTTTCCAAAATGGAAGGTAACTGCGATAGACAAATATCGAGAGCTAGATCCCACGCTTGCCTAGAATTAAATAAATTTCAAAACTTTCGACCTAATTAGAGAAGAACAGAGAAAAAAAAAATAAGACCCGTACCACATTGCGTGTTTGTTGGTCACCGGGAGCTTTGGACTAGACACGGGATTGCAGTTATAAGACCGCATGATTCTCTCAGCCAACAAAAAATTACGAAACAGACTCGCAACTAGCAAGTCTTGACGAAATAACTTTTGAAACAACTCTCGCGGTAATGTATTCCAGGCGATTGTATCGGTAATGGCAGTGAAAATCCAATTTAATTCTCCGAGCATCGTGCGTCGGTCGTTGAGTTGACCCGGAATTCTACTCGCGGAAAACAAAAAATAATTCGCTTATTAAAGTCATCGTTAATAGCGTCAGCGCTAGCGTTGAACGTACTTATCTATTAACTCGAGCGTTATTCCGGGAATCAATTTAGCCGTATTCTGCATTACGAACCTGCAAGATAAAATTAGTTTCGATTAGTTGTTAAAGCTGCTTTTTACGGGACCACCGACCATCTCAGCGCTACTTTGATGGGGGTTGTGAGGCACGCCGTAAATATATCGGCGGGCAATTCCGGATTCATCGGCAACACTTGATTATTGCTGCACGCTCCCAGTTGTATACAATTTTTAAACGAGACGGGAGTGCCCAGGTGAGATGGATATTGACCCTTATTTTGAGTCATAACTTGCTATTAAAGTTTTTCAAAATCAAAGCGAACTTGCGTTAAAACGATTGATTTTTCAAATATATATTTCTGCGCAATACTCACCTCATATTCTTGTTCGTGCTGATTGGCAAATTGTTTGAAAGCTTCTACAATAGTGCCGGCGTTGGAACAATCGTACACGTATATGGAAGGCGCTCCCATCCACGTTTGTAAATCGTAAATCGACAGCGGAATGTATTGCGTGTAGGTCTACGCAGTTACAACGCTAATTCAAATCCATTTCCACGCAACCGAAGTAATTATCGTTACCTTATTAAATACCCAAATTTCTCCGTTCAAAGTTGGTTTTGGCACTCCGTGTCCGTTATAATGGAAGAGAACTCTTTCCTCCTGCGAATAAAGGTCCCAGTTAAAATTATTAGATTAAACAAGGACGGTCTAAATCATCGTACTTTAGCGTTCCGTCTCAACGACGTGCATAATTTTTTAACTTCGTCTACGGTGGGGTCCAGACTTTGTTTATATCGAGCACGAGGCTGCCATCTCTCATACTGCTTTTGAAGATTGTTTCCAACGGTTTCCAAAGCTTTTTGGGGGCTCATCGATAGTGGATCTGTAAAAAAAAATAAAAGAATTGGAAAAATAGCTCGCGCACAACCGTTTCTGGCGTTACGTACCGATCCAACATTCTGAACGAGCGCAGGGTTGCGTTTTGATTATATCCGGAGGATCGACTCCGACGTTCAAGCACAACACCAAGGCCACGCTCACTGTTTTCATCTATAACATAAAAAAATCACGACGTTAGCAGACCGTGGATGAATTATGATTCTACTTGGTTTGCGGAAAAATAAAATAAGTTGCGAGCACCCGTTCTTTCATTCTCCAGGTTTGAGTAACAGTTTTGGAGCCCTCGATAATCTCGGTGTGTCGTTTCTTTACGAAAGCGACGGGCAGCTGCCAATCTTCCAAGTCAATTTCTTCGCGAGTCTCCTCACCGTTTTCTAATTTTGAATTCGACATGACGATCCAGCAACTACTCGCGATCGGATTAAATCGTTTCAACTAAACACGAATCGCGCACACGATTAAATCAACACGTCCGTAGCGGGACACATGGAAATCGCCATGTTGCGCGCATGTAGTAAAAATTCAGTCTGAATCGCAGACGCACTGCGCGGAACTAAGCTGCGACAAGATACTCGGTTTAATTCACAACGTAAATAAGTGTGTTCAGAAGCATGGCACACTTTGGAAAACGATATCAATAATTGCTTCGGACGAAGGATAATTCGCGTTGACGTCACGGAGATTACTTCTACAGAGCGACGGTGATACGATTCTTGACGTCATTACAATACACTTGGTAGTTTAGTACTTTCTTTTATAAACATAAAAAATAAAATGGATCGTTCGTAACTTTTTTCAAACTAAGCTCTCCCTAATTTAATTCTCTACCGATGTTTAATTGCTGTTAAGGACCGCTTCAATAAAATTCATACGTCTAGGATAGAATCTAGATAAAGTAGTTCTCGACTCTGCTGATCTCTTCCGTTTGCGTTTGTTTATCTACACCCGAAAGTTGCGCCGATAGCATTACTGTACTGTAATAACGAATGATAAAATGTAATAAACCCAGAGATTCCAAAGACTAGAAAAAAATAAAAATAAAAACAAAAAAAGTATAAAGTGTAAATTATTATTTTAATTCGAGGGACGCCGCGTGGGGGCGTTTGCGTCACGAGAAATTAGTGATTCGGTTCGAGTCAAGTGGACATATAAGTATTAGTATTAGTGCGCGCAGTCGCAACCGTTCTGCCATTTTTATTCTACACGTGGTAAGTTTTCGCTCGCTTTGAAAGTTTTATTAGGAAATTATTAAGTCGAATTTATTGGTTATCATTACCAAATCGTTAAATTTCGCGATCGATTCGAATATCGATACTTTCTAAGAATTTTATACGTATAACAAGCGCGATCTCTGTCTCGATTACCGTTCCGCGTGCTATCCCTGGGTTAGGCTTAACATCTAAAGCTAAATTCTGTTAAAGGTGCGAAAAGAATGCCCCGCATACCGACCGTGCACAGCAAAACGTACGTGACGCCTCGTCGTCCGTACGAAAAAGAACGTTTGGATCAAGAATTGAAGTTGATAGGAGAATACGGTCTACGAAACAAAAGAGAAGTATGGCGAGTCAAGTACACGTTAGCAAAAATTCGCAAAGCCGCCCGAGAACTTCTCACTTTGGACGAGAAAGATGCTCGACGTTTGTTCGAAGGTAATTAATAAAAAAGAAATTTGTAGTTTTCGAGTAAACTAGATTTACTTTTTAAAATTTTTAGGTAATGCGCTGTTGCGCAGGCTCGTACGCATAGGCGTATTGGACGAGAGCAGAATGAAACTCGATTACGTTCTCGGTTTGAAAACCGAAGACTTCTTAGAACGACGTTTGCAGACTCAGGTGTTTAAGCTGGGACTCGCTAAAAGCATTCATCACGCGCGCGTGCTTATTCGTCAACGCCACATTAGGTAAGAACACCACGACTAAATGCAAATTTACGTGAAATACAATTCGGCGGTTCTGTCTAGCGATGACTGCGGTTGAATTAATTTCACTCGGGCCACTTGAGTCTATTTTTTAACGAAATAGCTCTACGTCCGATTTTTCTTTGATAATGGTAATCTGAATGAGTGAACGTGGTTGTACAGAGTTCGCAAACAAGTGGTGAATATCCCGTCGTTCGTCGTTCGTTTGGATTCCCAGAAGCACATCGATTTCTCGTTGAAGTCTCCGTTCGGCGGTGGACGACCAGGACGCGTTAAGAGGAAGAACATGAGGAAAGCCCAAGGTGGTGAAGCCAAGGAAGAGGAAGAAGAAGATTAAAAACGATGTTTATAATGTAACGTCGAATCGAAGTAATAAAAAGATACTAAAAAATAAAATTGTTTCGGTTGTTTAATTCCGACGCTAAGTACGCTTTAAGCGTTTAACTCGTGTTTTTTCTTTTTCCTCCGCTTCGCTTAACGTTACGCAACTACCTCGAGCTATCTCCTGCCCCCACGTTGGGGAATAGCGGCGCTCACCCTCTGAATTGTGGCGCCCTCGGTGGTTAATTTTCGAATTACGTAGTTCGCGCCAAAATTTTCATACCGAATATCGATCATCAGTATTTTGCTAATTTAGGTACTTTTGTGGATGTTAACCTTCTAAAGTAAAAGGTAGACGAACGTGGAGTTTAGTAAACGCTCCGCGTACGATCGTGCGAGTTGTTATAAACGAACGAGAGTAGTGGTTGCACGCAAAGATGAGACTTTGATGTTTAGGCCTAAAGGGAAGTGGATCTTGTGTTGCCAGTGTCGTTCCATCATCTCATCAACATCTGACGGAAAACATGTCGCCCGTACATCCCATTATTAATCGGTCGTCGCTATCGCCACTCTTTACGACTGTTTCTGGTAGTGGGCAAAAATTGTAATCAGGAAAATTTATCGTGGAATCGCAATTTTCGCGTCGCGATGAATAAATTCCCGCAACGAAGATCGTTTTGCCCCGTTAATATTTTAAGAATTATACTGGAGAACAATGGTAACATTATTTTCTTTTCGTGTAATATAATTCATTGAATGTTTTATGTCGCTATTACCGTTTGTAACTCGAGTTTATTTATTACGGGCACAAACGCGACTAATTGCAAAACGTGATTAGGTTTAACGTGACTGAGAATTTTTTCGCGTATTTTTCAGAAACTAACTTTAAGACATAGCCGTCGGCAATGATTGAAACGATGTCAGCCAACATAATTTACACGGAACAAGTATAACTGAAAAATTCACTTTTAAATGTGGAGCGTTTTTATTAGTCAATTTTTCCTTTGCAGAAAAAGAGAAATACGCAAGGCTGTGACATTACCAAGTATTTCAATCCACCCACAAAAGTGAATTCAGTTCCATCGCAATTGTCACCCGTGAGTCCGGAAGAAATTCCAGACTATTTTAAAAGAAATTGTGCACCGCTCGATTTATCTCAGCCGACGGTTTTCCCTCGTTCGTCGATCGAAAATGAAGGCAGTGAATCAACCCAGTTGGCTGTAGCCAGCAAGTGGTCCAATGTAAAAGAAGTTTCACGATGCGACGCACTCGCCTACAAAGACGATGTGGGCATGGAACGATTCGAACGTCAAATTTTTCAGGAACTGGATTCGCGAATGTGTCATGAATTGGACTCGAAAGTAGCGGAAGAAGACGAAATTTCGAGTGAACAGAGGATGTACGACGCGGGCCTTTCCATGAAGTATGAACGAGACGTGAGAACTATGACCGACCCTCAAAGCAATTTGCTTTCACTGGCTGAGCAACAGCAGCAACAACAGCAGTTAATGAGCGAGAAGGGAACTCCGACCATCACGAACGCCTTTAACGTGATGATGACCAACAACAGATCCCTTAACACTCAAGAAATGTGCTCCGCCGTTTCCAAAGAAACGCCAACGTGCGCCAATTATTTATACGCGGAACCGCAAACCTACAAGTGGGTCTCCGATTTGCCTTCTGCTCTGGAAGATATGAAGGGCAATATAAACGAAAGCAAACTAGCTACTCAATCTAACCTTGGATCTAACGAAGGAGCAGCTTTCGAGGGCGGTCAAAGTACAATCGACGTTCTTCCTCCGTCATGCATCAAGGAAATGCCAGTGGATCCGATGAACGTAAATCAAGACGTGCCCATTTTCCCCGCGTCTATGTCGTCGGAGGAAATACGTGAGCGACAAGAACAGCAGCAAAGGAATGCAAACGCTGCGCGGGACGATGCTGTTCAAGTCATCAGTTACGAAGATTTTTTGAAATCCGAAGGTATTTCGGTTCCTAGCAAAGACAAACCCGAACAGGAGGTTGCTACGGCCGAACCAATAACGAAGAAGCAAAGCAATATTCGTCGATTTTTCACTCGGGTTCCTCGAACCGTCGAAGTAAAATTTGATCACAAGCGATTGGTGACCGTCACCGCCGTTGTGCACCCACAACCGCAATCACCTCGTAAACTGCCAGCTAAGAAAACGAATAATAAAAGACAATCTCCTCGACGCCCCATAGCATTAAGATCCGGTAATGGCAAAAATAACAACGACGCTAAACACGCGTCGTATAATACGAGACAACGAAAATCGAACGTAGTCGTTGATAATGAAGAAATTGACCTCAGCATCGAAGAAATGGGACTCGAAAAAACTGTAGATAAACCGGCGAGAAAGAGATTACAGAGACCAAAATTGCAAGAGAGAAATGACAATTTGAGTAAGAAAACAATTTACAGCGGATCTTGTAATAATATGACCAATCAAAATGGTAACGACGATCGTTGGGTTCTCAGGCCGAGGTTAGAAAGTGCTACGGGGGGCCGCAAATCAGCTCGACTCAATCCTCATTTGGAGAGTAATAATCAAGTTGTAAATTCGGAGGACGATGAATCGTCTCTGCGGTCTCACAAACCGTTGCGCAGTATTTACAAGTCGACTGTCGTTCAACGGGATTCGTCCGGTTTACGACTAAAATTGACTCGAATTGGGAGAAAACATCATCATCGGCACCGTCATCACCCAGGACATCGCCATAAAAAGGTACGACGGAAATTACACAAATTTACGTGCGTTAGATTAAATGAATTAGCAAAATAATTATTTGCAGCATAAAAGTGCTAAAATGCAGCGAGCGATGCAGCTTCTGCAGAAGGCTAAAGATAGCAGCGTGCCTCGCGATCTTCACGCCACCGATTCCGGAGTTCGTAGATCGCCTCGACAAAGTAGTGTGATCGTAAGAAAAGCCATGGAAGGAGCGGCGAGAGCGGAAGAATTGCGCCAAGCGCGAATCACCGCTCAGCGACTGGTGCCGAAAAAGAGACTTCGCGTGCGAAGGGTATTCGAATCATTTATTGCTTGCCGTACTTTTTAACGCGAACTTATCTTACCTGTTATTTTGCAGCGACTGCGTATGATGAACAAAAAGAGCGAACTTAACTTACGTTCCCAGGCTGGAGTGAAAATGTCGCCGACAGGTAACGCACAAATAATCTTTAAACGAATTCCAAATTTAAGTTATAAATTGTTAATCACAGCAGCCATAATCCCGATAAATACGAAGAAAATTATTAATTCAACGGATAGCGGAAGTGCGAATAAAAAACCCGAGACCATCGCAAACGAGTCCAGAGAACAGCTTCGGGAGAACGAAAGTTCCCGTTTATTACCGAGTAAACAAACGGAGATCACGTCAAAAACGTCGGTGGTGATTACTCACGGCCAAGAAGATTTGGCTCTACTCAAGCCTGTCATCCACGTACAACAACGTGAAAATGATAATTTTTCCTGGACTTTACCATCTGCCACTCTTAATTATCGGACAACGGCCATTGACGAAGGGTCTGCGAAATTTAAAATTGCGTCAGCTGAGAAAATTCAGCTCGGGATTCTGTCGTCTATGTCGGGTAAAGTTTCGGAGTGTTACAAATCGCAAGTAGATAAATTGGTAAGCATTTTTTTTTACCGGTTTAAAGCACGACCGATATATTTCAATTGTTTTTGCTCGCGTTTAGTCTTCTTACAGTGCAATTTCAAAGAGGCTTCCTTCGCATTTAGTCACTCAAATTCTTAAAGACGTGGCTTCTCGATTTCCAAATTTCAGCGCATTCAAATTGTATCGCCGTTACAAATTAAAACACAGACAAGCATTAAATTTTGAGGACGGTAAAAAATTAATTTGCGTACTTATTACTAAATCATGAAATTTCCGTTTACGAAATTTATTATTTCACAATAGCTTTTCAAAGTCGAGGCGCGGACAATAAAAAGCGACCCAGCAATACCGCGGCGTGCGCTATCATAAAGAAACATCGGGCAACTAGCGAAGGTAAAACATTGAATTGTAATTGAGGCCGCGTAATCTACAACATGGATTGCACCGTCAGTTGTAGATTTGGTTGTGGAGGAGAAAGAAAATGCGGAAGAAACTGTGTCCGAGCCGAAATCAATAAGTTAGAATTTGACTTTAATTAGAAGTTGGGCTTTCGCTGACAATTATATTGCCATTTTTCAATAGAACTTTCACACTTGCAATGGACGGATAAATACCAACCGTCTCACTCTGCCGACGTAATTGGAAATGGGCGCGTGATGCGCCACATGAAACAGTGGCTGGTCGATTGGCGTGAAAAGTGTAAATTAGAAGCGAAGCAGAAGCAAGTAAAACCGGAAAATAAAGAGAAAAGCAAAGGTGAAGTTAATTAACATTGTACAATTTAAAATATTAATGTGACGTATAACTTGCAAAGCAGGTTCGTGGGACGATGACGACAGCGATTTTCTTTTGAGCGACGCTAACGACGATAGCAATTTGGACGACTACAGATTATGCAACACGATGCTCGTTTCAGGACCATCAGGTACCGGTAAAACAGCAGCTATCTACGCCCTCGCAGAAGAATTGGGATACAAAGTTAGTTCGTTAGTTCGTACGTGCGAGATTTGTAGACGCCGAATTAACAATTTTCGTTTCATTCATCGTAAGGTCTTTGAAATAAACGCGACTTCGAAGCGCGTTGGAAAACAAGTGTTGATTCAACTTCAAGAAGCAACGCAATCGCACCAAGTCATAGTCAAGGCAAAACCTATTAATGCGTTTTTCGAGTCCAAAAAAGGTGAGATTTTTATACGAATGTAACATGAGTTACAATTAATTCACTTTTTCGCTATGAAGAAAGTCAACCGAGCATGAAGACTGAAACGAAAGCTGCTAGAAAAGAATACTCGCAGGATGTACCTACGGTGTCCACTACGATTTCTCTAGTGTTATTTGAAGATGTAAAGTTAAGAGATCGCGTTTATCGAACAGAATTTAATAAATTGTTACTACGCCGCAGGTGGATTTGGTATTTGAGGAAGATGAGGGCTTTGTGCAGGCTGTTAATACGTTCATGGCTACGACCAAGCGGCCCATTATACTCACTACGTCGAACGCCACCTTCGACTCGACTAAAATCAAAGGACGGTGCGAAGAACTGAAATTTGAAATTCCTAACGCAGTGAGTATAGAGCGGATGATTTTTGTTTATTGTATATTGTCGTTGCGATTGAGCCAGAACAATATTATTCGATTCGCAGGCTCTGACCGCGACTTACTTGCAAGTTATGTGTTTGGCTGAAAATATACAAACGGAATTTGACGATATAATGCGATTGGTGGAATTCAATCGAGGCGACGTTCGTCGAAGCATATTGGAATTGCAATATTGGCTTCTTTCGGGCGGAGATCCGCGAGCTGCCGAAGACGCGCTAAATAAGTTGAGATCGGAAATGGAGGACAACGATGATGCTGGTAAAAAAAGTGGCGTCTTGGACGAACCTGATAGCACGATGAGCAGTCTTCTCGATTGTCCCCACGACGAGAGCAGCAGCGATTCGTTCGACGAAACAGCCACCAAAACGGAACGTTCTGCAGCCGTTCATCGAGGAAGTTTTCAACAAATCCACGGTCTTACGGTGCCATCTTCTATCCCGTTGCTGGCATCACTTCAGGTTAAGAATAGTACAATATCTCGGTTCGAATGTGATAAACGTTTTTCCTTTATTATTTTTTTAGACAGCGGATGTGAAATCACTCACGTTGTTGATGGAGCAATGCCATTCGTTAGGCGTTCCTCTGACGTTGAGTAATTTGCCTCACTTGTTATCTTTACCGACCTGGGGCGTAAAGGCAAATGGCGACCAAATCAAAACATCACTCGGTCAGCGACCGGGTAAAGACGACGAACAGTTTCGGAAAGAAGTGTGTGGCAAATCAATGTCCGCGCTGTCTCGTCTGCAAGATAATTTGTCGTGGATGGATTCAAATTTGAACGCTAACGATTGTGCTTGCGCTCCGGCCGTCGGCTGGTGGAAATGGTGGTATCGGGAGCCACAGCCGAGTGAAGTCGACGAAGCATCCTCCGATGACGTAATTTCCCAATTGCCCCGCTCGCGAGAATTTTATTCTTCCGTCGGAGCAACGAGCGCGTGGACTTGTTCTCAAGCATTGCAAAAAGTTCTTCGTAACGTTGCATTGCACGAAAATCAATGTTTACCGTACATTACCGTTCCCGCTGGAGAATCGTTTGTATCTCACGATTTGGAAGTTGATCCTAAGTAAGTTAATTCGGACGGTAATTTTTACTTCAAATTTTATTTTGCGTAACTAAGCACAAAATTTCCTTCGCAGGATCTGCAACAAGCATTTACAGTGCGCTAGATTTGTTGAAAATTGTTTACCGAGTTCGGTGCAAACTAATCGCCGCAGCACGATCGTCGATTACTTTCCATTTGTACGGAGTATATGCCGAGCGGAAAAAGTGCGTCATTCTACGAATACGAAGCGCGGAGGGCGGTAAGCAACTCGGTCGAACGAATTTTGTATTCAGTTTGCCCATTCATTTCGTGACTTTTTTTCACTAGGTTCCTTCATTATCTGGACGCTCACTCTCTTCCATCTCACGTGCTAAGACAATTAAGTGAGGAATTCCCATAAATAACTGTTTGGTTAGCCGATTTTAAATCAATCCGGGTACGTCCATTTTCTAATTTGTACAGAAGAGTTGGAAAGGAAGAAATCTATAAACGTGTTGTCACTTGTTAAATGTTGTTCTCTGTTGTTGGGATGTTGCAATTTTTCCAAAACTGAGTTCAACAAGAAAAAAAGAAAAAAGAAATAATAACAATAATAATAATAATTACAACGTTTCATCGCAGCAGCTATGACCTAAGATTGTATGCAAACAAAATTCAGATTCTTTTTATACAATCATATCACGGAACATTAACCATTTTTCATCTGTTTTGTGAGACGCTGCATTTGTTAATACCTTTTATGGCTGTAAATAATACGATGGAAGTGTCTTTGTTACTGTCTGTACATTTAGAGTTTAGACGTTACGATGCAGACCTTAGATGCAGAATTTTTTTCTCGACGTAAATACAAAAAGCATTTTGCTCTTTGCGCTGCCTAACGCAAAAACGACGACGCAATTTTACCAAAAGTTGAAAAGCGAAAGTGTTTTGTTTTTTTTAAATACGTTTTCACTTTACGCATATCTCAAACTCAAAGTAATCTTTAATTTATACGTGATCAGACTCACGCACAAAACTGTATAATTTTTTTTTTTTTAAATTGGTTTTTTCCGTCTAATTATCGAAGAGCATCTTGCGTTTCATATTGGCGTTCGGCAGCGCGAAGTGTCCATTAAATGGAAATTCATAACGCAATGTATCATGATGTAGATAAGTTTTTCCTCGTTAATACTTTGCCATTTACTAAACGCATTTTGCAATTAATTTCCGAAAGCCACAAAAATATCGTGTTTACTCCAAAATTATCGGTTAAAATATGAGTGTAGGCATTCGAATGAGCTAAAGCTAGTCGAAATTTTAAAGGCGTTAAATAATTCGCGTGCCATGAGCAAATTTAGTCTGTTTTTATATTCCACGGTTCAGTACCACATTATTACGTGTTGTTAAACATATTTTTGTTGCAGAGCAACGACTGTACACGAATTTTGGATGAAATTTGAATTTTATTGTTTTTGTATTATATTATATTATATTTTATTTTTCGCTGACAGAACAATAATAACGCGGCTTTACCGAGCGGGAAATATTGCGATTTTATTTCACGAATTCACAATTTTTCTTTTTTCTTAAATTGTGAATTATCTTAGTAATAGAATGTGTTTAAGCCATTAATCTCACTTCACATATTAATATCAGTCATCTATGTATCGTTACTAGCAAAATAAATCTTTGGTCGTACAAAAATAAAGAACACGTTTAACGACTCGAGGAAAAGGGGCGAGTGGTCATTTGGAATTCAAACTTATCATGTTTATTGATCATGTCGAGACCATTCTGTACACGGGGTAATCCTGCAACCAGACATTTGACAACACACTGAATTTCAAACGGACATTACGTGTATGTTCACACTAGATATTTTGTCAAAGGCCAGTTTAGAATGCATTCAAAGCAAAAATTGTATCGGCGCGGTAAAAATTCAGTCCGTGGTCGACAAAGAGCTACATTCTTGGAATGATACAGTAAACGTTCTTTTGTTGAATGCATTCTATCGTATCCGCCTTTGGAATATATCTTAAATTCTTAAAATACTATTTTAAACAGAAAAGATTGTTAGCATTTTTGTTTTCAAAGTTTACAAACTTTCTCGTTTCTTACGACGTTATCATAAAGTCTAACAATATTTGTTTTTCTATACATCTTTTTTTTTTCTCGTTAATAATAACCTATAATAAATTCAGAGGATAAGTTTACAATTTTTGTCAGAATTTCAAACTGACTGCGGAACAGAAGTGAACGAATGGTCGTGGGACTATCCAAACGCTCGACGAATGTGCGTCCTTCGAAGGAACTTTGGGAGGAGAGGGACGTGACTAGACGGAGAGGAAGAAGTGGGGGGCCAAATATCAACGAGGGCTAACGACGAAATCGAACGAATTGTGCGCAATTTATATCGAGGGCAGCGACCACAAAAACGTGACGGCAAACAAAAAGCAAACGTTCGCATTCTATAACCGACCGTACGACTTATTCGTGCACCTTTGCCGTTGAACGAACTGTTGATAAACATCAAAAGAGAAACGATATCATTTTGACCAGAGATGAGTATTGCTGGATCGTTAAGCCAAAAAATGTCAAATATACACCCAAGGATTTCCTATTAACGGATACAAATTCGCTACAACGTACGGTATAAACGTGATAAATTAAAACGGAACCGATGGAAGTTTGTGGAATTAACCGAAACACTTGTACGCACATTTATAATGGAAGCTCTAGACTTTTTTTTTTCACTCGATGGGAAACTGGTGTTCGTTTAAGACTCGTTTTATTCCCTATACACTTTAATGTATGTATATTTATATGTATATATTTATATATATGTATATTTTGTATATATAGATATTTTTTTCTTTTCACAATACGAGGAATGGAGAAATTAAATAATTATACCGTAAATCAAGAAAAATTCTCATATTTTCAACGACCAGTTTTGTTTCATTATTTCCGTACGAACTTTCCAACGACGAAAGATAAAAAAATATCGAACCAAAATTTAACAAATTAAATGTTATTGCTCCGGTAATAACGGCGGATGAAAAATAAACGTGTGAGGAGAAAAACGTTCGATTAAACCTTGTGCACTACAAACGAATTCTGAAAAGAAGGCACCGTATGAATGAACGAGACGACGACAGCAATACTGCGTTGAATAAACAAAATCTATTCGATCCGTTATTTCACCGACCAATAACTGACTGGCGTGTCGAATAAACAATGATCGAATCAAATTTAAAGAAAAATAAGAATAAATAACTATAATAGTAATAATCTTATCCAATTCCAACGAACGAGAATAAAATTAAAGGCGAAGCTCGGACGAGGGAGAGGGAAAGGGAAAGGGGAATGGTAAGGGAGAGGAGGGGGAACAGCGTCAAAGACATCGACCCGAGGAAAAAAGAAACGATCCTAAATCCCCGACCAATTAGTGAACGATGGGTAAAATTGGGTAAAATTGGGTAAAATAGCACGCGGGAAGAGACTAACGGGAGTGCGTAAAGAACGAGTGAGACCAATCTGGGATCTGGGTTAGAGGACAAAGCCCACGTCGTAATCCTTCCCTCTCTATTTTATTACGTACGCTTTGTCTAACGCTAAGAGTTACGGAGTTAAGTACAAGATGGGCAAATAATACGGAGTTAACTCAAATTGCAAGCTCGCGAGAGTTTGCTCCTCGGACTGCCCTCGTTTCTTTACGTGGCGGACCGTTTTTACCGCCGTATTTTTGCTCGTGGACGTGCTCGTGCGCAAGAGTCCGCATGGGACAAAAAAGTTTGAACGAGTGAAAAACGACACTTCCTCGTTAGAATTGATACCATTTCTTATCTTTGTACTTGAGCATCAATTGGTGCGATGTCTGGTGATACACGTCCGCGTCCGTCATCATCCGCTGAGAGCGCTCTTCCAATTGACTCAAATGCTCGCCTCGTTCTACTAAACCCTGCGATCGAGAGAGCAACGACATTCAGATAAAACATACGCGTACATTACTCGTGTAGTCAAAGTGTACTTGCCTGATGAGCTCTAGCCACGTCTCCGGCAATTCCAGTCACTTTGGTATTCAAGTGCTCCATGTTAAGAGCGGGCGTTTGCTTGATCGCTACACTTCTCGATGGTTTTCCACTCGCCTCCCCAACTATCCGCGAATAAAAATAAATCGTTACCGGTACGTAAAAACGATTAAACTTGACTTAAAATCGGTCGACTTACAAAGTTCTTCTCGATCGAGAGAACGAACTCCTCCTCCGAAAAGTCCTTTAAAGAAACTTTCTTTTTGTGGCTCGCGCGTGGGACACGGGAGAAAAAGCTCACCCATCATCTCCTGAAGATTTTCGCTAGAAAATCGTCACCGAGAAAATCGAATTAATATTCCACGCTCGAAAAAACAACGTCGCGATATTTCGATAACTTACCAGAATTTAGAGGACATGGTAAACTTCTGTATCTCGCACGGAGAGCACAGATACATTCCGTGACCGTGACTTCCAAAGCAAAACGTTCGTGCAGTTCTACGAAAAATCACACGACGTGAATAAACGAATACCAATTTCGACGGTAAGACTCTTTCGTCACACACATACACACAAACGCTTTTCATTGTTTTTTCATTACGTTCATGCATAAATAAACATTCCAACGCAAACGGTCGGCGCCCCAATTAATCTAACACGAGCTGGCAAGTAAAATCAATTTGTCTGCGTTTCTGTGTCCGTTAATTCTGTGTTGTACAATGTGCGCTAAGATGCTCAAATTTGATGACCTAAAATGCTACTAAAACGAAATAGAAAAAAACTGGCGTTTTCACGGAAAAATAAAAACTCGATGAAAAAAAAATTTCGGACAAAAAAATTTGCTCGTACTCGTCGATTGACATCTGGCCCAACCAAAATAAAAGCCAAAAAAAAAGCTGGAATAAAAAAATTTCAAAACGTCAAATCTCGATACTACCTCTGGAAAAAAAAAATTATTCAGAGAAAACGACATCCTTAAAAATTTTCGAAGGAAAAAAACCAAAACAAAAATGTTTTTAAAAGTGCGATCGAAGGGAAAATCAATGGGAAAATGCTCATTTGTTTATCGTGGAAAATTAGTGTAAAAATTGATTAATGGAAAAAAATCGATGTTGTAGTGTTTATCGCCCGCACTTACCGTTCCTTTTGTGCGAGGAAATAAAGTATTGAAGGATTAGTACAGAAAATGTAATTGAAAATTGTAATTTTTTTTTAAAAAGAAATAAACTGTAATTTATAGTTTGACACTCCGGACCAGACCGAAATTAAACATCGGTGCACTTTAAGACAAGCGCTCGTACATGCAACGTTTCGTGATCACCTAAAACTACGTGCAAACACAAACTGCACGCACCTCACCACGAGTAATATACGTCACAACCTCACAATTTCGCACGAACATCCATCCAAACACTCAAAAACATTCGAAACAAAACCGATCCAATCTTTCCCTCAGTCCAATTAACTGCAAGGAGAATGTAATCTCTCTCGAGCGTCGAACAGTGTCAACTCAAGAGTGAGATATGCTCGAATGTTCCCCTCTTCGTCATTTGCATGCACTTTCGAGGGGGCGAACGAGTCGTTTAATTTCGTTTTCCTTTTTTTTGCTACCCACTGTGGAACATGCGACACTTACTGATCGCTCTCGCAGCTGTGATATAACTGTTTGCCCCAAATAGAAATCATGGGGTCAACTGTGCCTTGTTCGGAGGTTTGGAAACTGTCAAAATGAAGGAGGAGCCAAATATATCGGAATAAAATATCTCGGATATGCTAAATATGGCGAAAGCACGTTAACGTCAGAATTTTAAGAGATAACTTAATCTATCGCCTGCGAGGAAGAATCGCGCGCACACCCGCGCAACGAGTGATGACTCACCTGAGATCGATCAGCGGGACGAATTCCACGTCCATAAGAATCCGTAAACTGGGCAAACTAAACAATTCGATGTGACCGTTGGCGATGTAGCAGCCCAGGCAAATGTCATCTACCGAACGACGTTTATTATCACCTATTCGAATCGCGAGACGAAGCTGCGTTACCTTTCATGGGAATCAAGTCCACTTTAACCACGAACGACGTTTCCGTCAACTGCGCTTTGAAGGCGCACGTCTGCGAAGGAAGAGCCACCACGCGCGCCTGCTTTTCGGACGTAATGATGACGAACTGTTGGTCACCCATCTCGGTCGACGACGAGGGCGAAACGCGGTTGTTTGGAGATGGTTTCGTCGGAGTCCCTACACGCGTCGTGTTAGAATGGTTTTTCTTATTTACAGTACCTACGATTCGTTCCGTCTTTTTACTCACTTATACGATTTTCTTTATCTTTATCTTTGGCTTCTAATTTAGTCGCGTCTCTCCACGATTCGTAAGAACACGGAATGAGCGAACCGCTACAATCTAAAAACGCTAAACACTGCACCGCACCTTTCAGTCTGTATATCGTTCCTGTAAAAATAAAAACAAACTCACGATAAAAAAAGAAATGCGCGACATCCCAGCTCCGAATGCCCGATTACTCACCGCTGGGTGACACTATAACAGGTTGCGTTTGACGCAAATCCGGAGGAGGAAGATTGAGAACGATGATTAAAACCGAACCTAGACTCGTCCCAACCCACAGAGTCGAACTCGTCGTCATGTCTGATTAACGAAACGTTAAAGTATAAAAAAAAATTTCCTTAAAAACGAACCTAAAGAGGGCTCACCCGTTTTCTTGGTAAAGGAATCGGAAAATACGAGGCACTGTACAGCTTCTGAAGTAATGTTTTCGAGACTCGACATACTCGAACTGCGCGACCGCGAAAATGAACTGTCGATTTTGTCTAAAAAGGGCGTGCATTGTTTTTAACGAAAAGTAAAATTCAAAAATAAAAATGAGCGCAAATATTATTGTACGTTTCTTTTGTAAATTTTAATTATTGTTTTTTTTCAAAGTTAATTTTCCAATTTCAATGTTTCTTAAGGCGGAGTTATTTCGATATAGTATAATTAAATGGACGTCGCAAACATTTTTTTTTCGTCGAGCGAAATCAACGTCCATTTAATATCGATCAGCAAAATTCTCTTATTTAATGATGTGTACAGTACATTCCGAAAAGAGACTACTACAGTATTTAGCAAAGAGAACTTTGTTGAGTAGCGGCGCAAAATTCATCGGCAAGAAGAAGAAGAAGAAGAAGAAGAATAATAAAACGAACGAGCACGTGCAATTGCGATAAATTAGGCGATTAAAGGCGTGCAAAAGGTAAAGTGAGAAGTTAATAAATAAATAAATAAATAAATATTTCGAAATTTAAAAAGGAAATAAAAAAGCAATAAAAATAAAAGGAAGGAAAAGACTAAAAGCGATGGGAATAAACGAGAGGGCGGGCAATTAAAACGAAACGAAACGAGGCGACATTCCACGTTCCAAATCGAGTCGTGCTTTTACGAAATACAAAGCTTTTAAATAGATTCGGGAGAATTTGCTGTTAACGAGGCTTACACGAACGATAGAGAAGGAGCCTTCAACCAACCCTTTCACAATCACATTCTACGAACAAGTGCATTAAAGTGTGGCACACACAAAGTACCGGAGATATCAACTGGGAAAAATAACACAATGACAAATCACTCGCCGAAAAGTAAAAATAATCGAAGACGGCGTAAAGAAACGAGAAAATATCACTTTCCACGTGATGTCGTCATGCAATTTGTTCTCTGATAAACAACAACTTACAAATATAACGAATTCACGATGATCAGTAATTTTTCAGCAAACAAGGCACAGAAAACCTAATACGTAATTACTCTCTGGTTTGCCTTAAAAAATTCTCGACCAAGAATTTACGATTGGAAAAAAAAATTTGCGTGTAAAATATAAACTCGTTTACATCGACGACAATTTTTCCGATTACCGAAAACGCCGATTTTAAGCGCACAAATGAACGAGACATTACGGTAATAATAAAAGAAAAAAGGACAAAGAGCAAAAAGCTTTCTCCCGACCAGTGATTCGCGTTCATCTCGAGTCGGAGGATGAGCGGTCGGATAAGCGGTGATCTTACGAGTACCTTGGGACTTGGTCCGTTTCATCGAGTCGCTCGTCGCGTGAGGTTTCCTTTGCTGCTGTTTGCCCGTGGTCGGGCTCAGGCAAACGCCGTTAATCTACGAATTATTGAAGAATGGTTGGCAACACTTGACACAATTGAGGAAACCTGTGCCCTGTTTGAACTGCCTAAGCTACTGTTCCTCCGGATAAAAATTAAAAATCAAAGCTAATATAAATGGACGCCTCGGCAAGAGCCAATTCGGGGTGCCTATAGTGCTCGTCGATTAGGGGAGAATTGGACAAAAAAAAATAAAATGAAAATAAAACAAAGAATAATGAAAAATAAAAATGAAAATAAAAATGAAAATGAAAATGAAAACGCGAACGAAAAAAGGGAACAACGAGTAAAATATCTGCGAGTGTCACCTAAAAAAAACAACCTACGAGTCACTCATGCATCGGGGTTAATTTAGAAAATGAAATTAGTCCGCAATCTAAGACAGAGAAAAGAGACAACAGACGCAGCAGACGAAGATAAAACGAAGCAACGAAAGAGCAATTAAAATAGTTACCCATGATTACATCAAGGCAGCTGCGTTCTGATTGATCATGAGTCTGCTTAGTCCCAAAAAAAAAGAAAAATAATAATAACGATAACGATAATAATAATAATAATAAATCAAAAACGAGGCAACATCATTAAAAAAAATCATAGAAATTAATACTAAGCACCCGTTACGGTTTTGCAAAATTGGCTTTCTTTCTCTATTACAGCTCTATGCGCTTATTATTATTCGACAGGATTTTTCTTTTTCTTTTTCTTTTTACTTGTATCTGGCATTTCTCAACTGATTTCCTAAGCTACTCGAAAACAACTCGAAAACAACTCGCTGTGTCAAGTCGTGTCGTTTGTTTGTGCGCGGTTTTAGCCACTTTGAAATGCATTCCAAGCAGAAAACGAATAAATATAGAAATGAAAGAGATAATAAATAAAATAAAGATTAGTGAAAAAGCAAACGCCAAGCCGAGTATGAGGCGCTGCCATTTCGACGGTCCGTGTCTTTTCTCCCACATGCCAACTTTGAAGGTGGTTTGGGATTTCTATACGAAACGTTTATCGTTACATCATTCGTTTCTCATGCACGTGATTGTGTTAATTAGAGGTAAAGAGTCCGGTAGCACGTGTTAGTCGGGTTAAAAAGAGATACCGTATTTAGGATCGCGGCTCACTGCGCGTGGTGAGCGCTTATTAACACGTGATACACGTACCCTTGCGCGAGGAACTCGTCGTGAGCAACTTCATTACGGTGGCGACGGGCGACACCGGGCTGTCTCCGTCACTCGCGTTTCGTAGATCACAGATTAAACCTTTCTCCGATTCTCTGCGTCCTCTTTTCTTTATTTTCATTCGTGCTTTCGCCTCCATTTTGGACCGCTGAACGTCGTCCCGCGACATCGCGGCGACGAGAGACGCCGACACGTCCGAAAAGCTTTGCCGCGAAGCTCTCTCGGCCAACGCTTTCTTTTTAAAGCCGAATCCCTTCCAGCTAAAACTGCGAGGTCGACGGAACTTCTCCATTTTTTCCAGCTCCTCCGGATCGAACTTATCGCCGTAATCGACGGACAGCGTCTCCTTGAGCAAATGGCCGTTACCGCCCTTTAAGTTAGGCCTCAACAAATTCTTGGGCGCGAGAAATTGCGTGGGAGACGCGATTTCTTCGTCGCTCGCCTCGGTAGCGGCGGTCAAATTGCACGAAGAATGTGCTTTAGGCGGTTGTTGTTGGTCGGGTTGTAAATTGTCGGCTTCCAGCTCGGCATTTTCGCTAGCCGACAAACCCGCTTCGGCCGACAGTGATTTGGTCAATTCCACACGAGGCATCAGTTCGAGAAAAGAGGACGCGGAGGGAGTGGTGGGGGGAGACGACGAGTCGGCAGCGGCTAAGTGGGGGAGCCCAGTATTTATTTGACTCTGAAACAAAAACCGAGTCCAAACGAACATTAAAATAAAAATAAAACGCACAAAAACGAAAGGAAAAACAAAGAGAGAAATCAACACACAACATCCAGCACAATTCCTTTCTTGCGAATGTACGACTTTTTTTTTCTTTTTTGTTTCCGTCGAGGAAACAAAAAAAAATTATTCCTCGCACACCACTAAACTATAATATCATCCTAACGAAAACGAGCAACTACGACGACTCTATCCTCGACCTACAGTACGTCAGGCAGGATGTATAATAAGAGGGGAAACAACGATACCTGTTTTCCTCCTGAAATCTGCAAATGGTCAAGGGAAGAAAAGGGTTGCGATCAGTGTAGGCCCAAAAATCAAGAAAGGATTGTGTTATCGCATGCCTACTACTAACGGATACACGCTAACATTGAGCAATAAATTAACCCGAAATAAAATCGCTCTTCAACTACAACAACCAACGATAAATAAAATAAAAATCAATTAAATCAATCAAAGAAATATCAAAACAAGCAGGGTATCATCGCTCAAATTTTGACCCGCGGAGTGTGTTCGTTTGATAAATTTAATTGCTTTCTAACGAGTGTCGTAAAAAAAAAACAACAAAAAAACACAAAAAAACACAAAAAAAAAGATTGCGCACGATTAGTTTAGTTGAGAAATGTCGTCTAATGCTAAACTCGTAAAAACTATATATTTTTCTTTTAAGTAAACGATGCGCGACCAGACGATTCGTAAACCTCGCCTTGACTCCGATTAAAAAATAAGGAAAAAGTTCGCCGCACATCCACTAAATCTTCTCGCGCAAACAACAAAACGCCGTTACACCGAATTAATTTGTTTGCATAGTGTGTTTTTTTTTCTCCGAAGGAGGCGTCTGACTACATTAGCGAGCGGGAACGACAACGAATAAATATCAGTGTACCTGCTCGGCTGAAGTCGGTGAACGGCATCGATCGCCAACATCACTCGAGTTATTTTCCTGGTTCTTTTTTGGAGAACGAGGAATCCTTTGATATGGATCGGCAGAACCTAAGCCATCGATTTCGTTCGATTATACATCGCTTTTTACAAAGCCTACTGTACTTTAAAATACCATAAAGATCCGGAGTACTCATGCTGAGAAGACATGTTTTTTGAACAAAGTCGACAATTATTAATCCCATTTCGTTCCCATAGGCAAACCTTGGGAGAAAATTTAAAAATGTTGCATATTTAGCGTGGCGCGTTATCGACCTTCGATCAACTCTACTCACAGTCCGTAAGATGAATTGACGGTTAACGTCGTGATTTGGCCCGGCGGTTCGCCGTTCACCCACGGCGTTAGACAGACCAGCGCAGCTTGATATCCCGCGGCTCTTTTCTGAGGCCCCGCACGCACGCGTAATGATGTGTGATATTCTAAAGAAGACTACATCGGGGACGTCGAGTGTTATCGACCATCTCGTTTCCAAAAGAACAAATGAGACGATTCGCATTCACCTTTTTGCCTTCCGCCGTCGAACACGCACCCGATCCCTGCTGAAGACCCATGTGCACGGACGATCGAGTGTATTCGCATTCGGGAGAACAATCCAAGTCGTCGTCCGCTTCGTATATGATGGGAATCTCTAACACCTACGAAATTAAGCCAAATTTAACCCGAGAGAAACCGGTTTAACGCATAAATTCCGCTCCATTATACAGTGCATTCGGTGGTATGTTCGTGTTTGCTAAAGTTGAACATGGCGACGTGACTGCTGGCTCCGGCGATGCACAGTAATCTGCTTTCGGGACACACGGAAATTTGGTGGATGGCGAAAGGATCGTCGTCTTGACCGTCCAAACTTTTTGCCTTGGGTCTTTCGAATATTTTGGCAGTTTTTAATTTGTATAAAATTTGTAGAGAAACGGCTGACGCATCCCAAAACTTTAAAGATCCGTCAGCGTGACTGCGTAAAAACAAAAACAAAATCAAAATCAAAATTATGCGTTATTCGTTATTCGTTACTCGTTACGTTCGTCAATCGTCACCGGTTCTGTGTTTTCGAACTCACCCAGTTATAACGACTTCGGCGTAACTACACGTAGCCGTTCCCCAAGCACCTCCATTTACCGGCCATTCTTTCTCGCTGAAACCCGTTCTCTTTTGCGTTTTCGATCCGACCGAATAATAAGCGGGAATTAAGTCGCTGGGGCAGTCCACTAGATACGTACAACACGTGACGGGCGACTCGTGCAGATCCATCGGGTAAGGATTCTCAAAGCACAAATAACTGCCAATCGAACGACCGTGTATTTTTTTCGGCAGACTCGACAATTTCGAGGTTCGTTAACTCACCCGGGTGCAGTCAGGTCGACAACGACTAAATCATTGTGCAGTAAGACGACGACGGCGAAAGGTTCCTGCACTTCTGTTACGACGAGGTAAAGACGAAAAAGGTCAATATTAAATTACACGTAGCGCCTCAAAATCAATTTACCGCTTTGCCACGGAGTTTCGCACAAAGTGATAAAGTCGATGACGTTGTGTTCCATTTCGAGAACCGTGGTCGCTTTGCCGTGGATGACGGTCAGACTCGGCGTGCGTCCGGCACGGTCGTAAGTGAGGCCTCCAGAGAAAATGGTAAACGCCTCCCTAAGGGCAATTCACGTTCTATTCAGCTACCGATAATTCTTTTCGTTAAAAGAATGCGTCTAACCCGGCTCTGTTTATCTTCCATTCCACCTTGTTTATGGGTTTGCACGTGTCGGGTTTCCCGTCTTTGTTTGCCTTTCCTACGAGCGTAGTTACGCATTGCGGTGAACGGTAATTAAACGAGCGGAAAGTAAACTGACCGTGCGGAAAATAAACGCTCTGAGGTTTGGCCGAATTGCGAATATTCCATGTTGAAAGGCTGCCATCAGTGTGACTACACAGAAACAGCTTCCCCTCATGATGCCAAGCGATAGATTTCAACGGCTGTTAATGAAACAGACTGAGTCAATAGGGAAAAGGGAAGTGGAACGTATAGACAAATACCTCTGAATAAGTATAACGGGCGTCAGCAGTCTTGCTTCTCAGATCCCACAATACAACGACGCCGGTCTCGAATCCCACTAACAACTGCAACAGTTTTTCAATATTTTCAATATTTTCATACTTTGCCTCAAGTAATTCGATTCAATATAATCGAGTGTAACGGCTTAAAAGCGTAACCTTATTTGGATCGACGGGGTTATCGCTTAAATGAACAACGGGTCCGGGATGAGTCTTCCTCGATCTGAAAATCATCCATTTCGAGTAAATGAAATTCGAGTGTAAAGGCGGGAGATCGACTTACAATTCGATCGCTTTGTTCCAATTAATAACGTAACCGGACAAAGTAAAAGACTCTATGTTCGCCACGTGTACGTTTCCTCGTTCCGTTCCTATGTACAACCATTTGCTTTGAAAAGGTAGATGACAACAAGTAATTCTAAAAGAAAAAAATGGGGAAAATTACGAAAAAGCACTTTCGGCTAAACGCTATAAAGCGTTATCTATAAAGCGTGGTTATCGAAATAGTCACCTTTCTCGTTGAAATTTGAGTGTGTGAACAATCTCGGGTTTCTTCTGCCTGAGATTCCATAAATGAACGCAGTCATCCGTGCAAACACTAATCAGGGCTCCCTGAAAATCAAATCAAACGAAACGCCTTTTTAATGCCGTCTCGTACAAAATTCGAACAAATCTCACTCGGGAGATTGATTTTACTTTTACCTCATTGATGAGAAATAACAGTTGCGTGATGGCACAGTCGCCATCGTGTTGCACTTGACAATCGACTCCGGGCCGACCGAATCTAAAGTAGCTAGTTTAAAGAAAAGCGAGCGCTCTTTTGCATTTCGGTACTCGACGAAAAAAAATCGATCGATCGCAACAATAACTAATTTCGTCAAAAGGATACATTCTTAAAGAACCACTTTTCGTTCCTATTGCTAAGAGACGCTGTAACGGATCGTAAGCCAAGGCAGTCGGTAGATGAGGAAACCCGTGCCTCACGGTCTA
>JAQIWS010000053.1:0-74416 GCA_034696085.1 Stigmatogaster subterranea
GCGAATAAACAGTGAACTTGTTTTTCCCTCGTCTCCATCGTCTTTGTTGTTGTTGTTGTCGTTGTTTATTTTATTTTTGCAGCTTTTTTTTTTTTACGTCTGTTTTTCTGTGCAGTCTTGTTTTCGTTTTTACCTCTGTGATGGTAGTCTCGTTTCATTTTCTTTCGCCGTATAAACAGCCCAACCATCACTGCAGCAACGAGCAGAATGAAGATGGAGACGACGATTGGAATGACAATATCGAGGTCTGTGTAGAATGTGCGCATTACATCTCGAGCTCGGGTGGGCAAGCCTGCCATTACGACACCTGCAAAAATAAAACGGAGTATTGCATTTGATAGTAAATGGAGAAAAAAAAAATTCTATAAATTCTCCGAAAAAAACAGAGCGAAGTAGAGATTGCTTTCGCAATGAATTAAAAGTATTACACTGAGTAAATTGATCGAATTTTGGTTCGGTCAACTTGAAACGTGTAACTGTGGAAAATTGTCAACATCAAGATTTTAAAGAGCCTAATTTTAAGCAGTTACAGGTCAAAAGTGGAGCGAACCAATTTGAGTTAACTTCGCGATGTTTGCGTGGTGCATTTGGGAAGTGTTCTGATTAAGGAGTTTGTAATGTACTAATGTTATTAGATTTTTCCATGTAATGGATTAAAATTTTGAACGTGCAATTAGTCGAACGGTAAGCGTGAAAGGAATGCACAGAGAACGTAACAAGTTGATGGTTTTACAGGTTCCGAGTTCGTACACCGAAAAATAGTTGAGTTTATTGACCCAATTAGTCGAAACATTAAACACGGGTGGATTGATGGTATGGTCATTAGTGGTTTGAAGAACTTTTATTATTCCCTCTTATGGTATAGCGTTTCATCAATCATTTCCCGCAAGTTGGCATGTAACTATAAGTTATTGAATTTCATAATTTTGCAAACATTGTAAATTCTTGTTCCACATCAATTTTGCCACTCCATTACAGTTGGTTTAAGACATTAGGCCTTGTTTACCCGGGCAACGTTGGAGATACTTTATCTGTTTACTCAGTCCACATTTTTATTTTTACAGTGCAAAGGTGTTTACACTGTGCTCCGATGATGAAAAATGCAGTGAGAATGGCAGTGTTTTTAAACAGGTGTTATGCATATTTTGTGTGCCAAATCCATTTGGTCCGCGAACCTCCTTGTTTGCTTTTCCATTCTGCGTACAGTATCTTTGAATATAAATATAAAGCTGCAACGCAACAACTTTTCTTTTCAAAATTAACAGGCATTATGCTTAGTGAATATATTAAGTTTGTTGCAGCGGGGAGAAATGATTTGACATTTTTGGTGGCAAGTATGTGTTTGCATCTGGAGCCGCGCGCCAAGGCAGCTTATTAATGCCCTGTTTCAGAAACGCGTGCGAGCAAAATTAGGTATGCCTTGTGATTTAAAACAGAATTACTGCTATTCCAACGAGGATGCTGACTTGCGGCTGTGCGTGTATAATTTTGACGATGGAAGCTTAAAATGATTTTCGCTTCGTAATGTCGCACCGAGAGGGCGCCACCATGCAGAGGGGGAAAGGGATAGTCATGCAGCAGCGGTTAAGGAAATAAAATGGAGTTAATTTTATTTCTGGAACAGTATTCGTTAATTGGGTTAGAATCTCGCCGTACTTACTGCCGTCGTTTGTCAGCGTTGGAAAATCTAATTCAGTCAGCGTTGATCCGGCGTCGTTATGGGCCATTACTCTAAGCGTATACCACGTCCCGGGTAGCAGATCCAAAATTGATAATTCTCTTTGTTTTGGTTGTACATTGTTTGAAACCAGCATCCATTGAATCGGTGATTTGAGAGAGTATTGTACGACGTAGTACAATATTGAACAGCCACCGTCTGGCCAATTGTCAAGTAGAAGTGTTACGAATGTTGAATTGACAAGCAACACGTTTGGTAGCTTGGCAACTTTGGGAGCTAATATACGATAATGTTAGTCATTGGTTTTACTCACAAAAACCAATTTAATATACCTGATCCCCTCGTGTTGTTGGCAACGATGCCGCTCGGTTCGCCGCTTCCGACTTTGTTAAACGCGGTGATGTAGAATTGATATTTGCTTCCACAATGCAATGCTTTCAGGTGATAAGTGTTGTCGTCCGGTCCAATATCCACTTCTTCCCATTCGCCATACTCTCTTTTGAAACTGAGAGTGTACCCTTGAGAACGCGAAAACAATTTGCGTCAGTTTGCCATTTGAATGATTGATACTGAGCTCTTATTTTGATTACCTTTTACTTTAGCTCCATCCCCTTTTTGATGTGTCCATTTGAGCTGGATGGATGACTCCGTAGTCGTATCAACGAATAAAACGGGTGCGACTGGAGGTGCTGAAAAGACGAAGAAGAAATACAGTTTAGAAGTATGACTATTTTCTTTAGCAAACGACACTTTATGCTTTAAATCATTTTAGAGAGAGTAATGAAAAAGTATGAAAAAACGCAAAAATTTATCGTTTCCGGAATTATAACCCTGGGAATGGTCTAGTCTCTTATGGGAGAAATTATATTTTTCTCTTTTATTTTCTGGGTGGTAAGCAATATTTCTTTTGTGAAGTGACTCCATGAAAGTGAAGTGTTTATCTTGTGACATAGGATTTTTATTTTCTTCTGTTTTTTCTCTCATATATATATTTACTTTTTTTCTTTTTTATCTGCGTAATGGGTTCCTATTGTATTTTTGGTAAATTTTCGCCGCGTGCTGTTCGGTCAGATCCTTTTATGTTATTTTATATTTTTTCTAACTACGCCATTCGTCAAACTGTTTACAATCTCTTTTCTCCACTGGAGCAGTTGGAATAATCCGGACTGAAGGGATTATTATACAGGAAAAACAAGAAATAAATATAAGTATCCGAAATAGATGGAGAGGATAATTCATCATTCTGAACATTGCCTTATACTCCTGCTGGCTTTCACAGTTTTTTCTTCCGTCTATCATCCTTTATTTTCTCCTCACTCTTCTATTTTTTTCTTTTTTTCAGTTCCGTGTGAGGGTCACGAGATGTTTTTCATGTTTAAGTTTCCGGAACAATCCATTTATTACTCAGGATAAAATTTCTGCCCCCACTGCTAAAGAAAAGCGGACTGGTTATAAAGCAAAAAACTGCAAAATATTTCCTGACAACTTTTTATTCTCTTCTATCTCATATCTTTTCTTTGAGTGGGAGAAAACGGGATAAAAAAGCTATCCTAGTGAATGGTTATAATTCTTAAGCCTTAGCATTTAAGGAGGGTTAAACGCGTTAGTTTTCCCTTTTTTCCCGTAAATTTATTTTGTTATTTATTTATTGTCGACTTTAAAGCGAGGCTCCTGGGCAGAAGATTAAACTCTGTTGCGGGGAATCGACGCGAGAGGTCAGCACCGTTTTTTAATGTTTACGTCGTTGCCTTTCCCATTTGCGGTGAAAAGGGAAGAGACGGTAGACATCGATTTGGATTTTACCTTGCACCCCGAGCGTGTATTGGACACTGTCGTTGCCGTAAATGTTCTTCACGGAACAGGAGAAATTGCCCGAGTCATCGCTCTTTGCGTTGCGTATTAGGAGACTACCGTCGGGATAAATTTCCATCCGTTCGTTGGTTTGGAGAACAGAGTCACTGGCAAATTAAACGAAAATTTTAGTACGGCACTTTGGGAAAAGGGGAATAATTGTGGTTGGGGTGGGGCTTTGAGTAAAGCCGAGAAACGGCTAAGTCAACGGATTATTTTACTTGATCTTCCATATTCTTTTCGGTGTTGGAATGCCGACAGTGCGGCACGATAGTCGCACGTCCTCCCTCCAAGCCACTTTGATGATATCTGAGAAGGCAGCCAACGTGGCTGGTACTGAAAGATTTGAAAGTAGAATGTTGGTTTTATGAAAATTTCATGAATAATATATGTTTTTCTTGTATAATGTATAAAACTATTTTTATTACCTGTGGATTTTGGCGTTTGTTTCACGACTTTAGTGCTTTCGCCTTCTCCGATTGCAGTAAACGCAGTCACCCAGAATTCATAGTCTTGATTCTCTTTTAAATTTCGTATTTCTAAATAGGATTGAGAGCCAAAAGGCACTGTGTGTTTGGTCGGTGGCTGTAGATAAATAAAACACAAGTTGGGCTTTGCTGTCACTTTTGTAATTTGTGGCGGGCGCCAAATAAATAGTGCGGGAATTTTTGTTCCTTTTTTTTTTCATTTTTAATACCTGCTCTTCCTTGTTGAGGGCTCGCACGTAGACGACGTATTTTGTTATATGCCCGTTGGGGTTTGTTGGGGGTCTCCACGTGACTAGTATTGCATCTGACGACATAGCCATCGCTTTCAAATCTCTCGGTGAACCGGGCACTGTCAAGAGAAATGAATATAAAATGGAATTAATTGTTTTGCTCATTAGCGGTTTATCTTTGGAATATAAAATTCCAGCGTTGCAAAAGATAAGGTTAATTTACGACAGAAGCGTACAGTAGGAAATAACGAAAAATGTTGGCAGGGATGAGGAAAAAAAGAGAAGAATTTAGTGCATTCGAAAAATGAAGTTCGCATTCCTCCACTTGTTAACCAGATAGGGTCAGTGCAATGATATATCATTTTACCATCTTCCATTGTTCTGCAATAGATGGCGTCACTCTTCACTCCGTCTCCAGCTCTGGTGAACGCCAGTGTCGCGATGCTGTAGTTGTGGTACATGTCCAGTCCATGGAGTTTGGTTTTCAGAGTGGAAACCGATGTGGATCTATATTCTGCGTCGTCTGTAAATAAATGTTTTGAAATGGGATGTTTGCGATAAAACGCGCATTGTGTATGTGTCACTCGGGAATTGAGGACGAGATTTTCTTTGACTTATTTTTTTTGGTGTGTTACCGTAGAATTCATCGGATGGCTTGTAGAAGAGTTTGTATCCTCTTATCACTCCATTTTGAGCTGATTTGGGAGGTGGCTCCCATCCCACTTGCAGAGATTGTGACGTTAAAGGCGAACATTGCACATTTTGTGGAGGCTCACTAGGTGCTAAAAGGAAAAAAAAATTGTATTTTATTAATAACGGTTTATGATACTTCGTCGTTGATATTTAATTTTAAACGCTCGTAACGTAAAGGTAAAAAGATAGATAAACAATATTTTCAAGAAGCTTACTGAACTATTTTTTTCTTCGTTGATTGAAAAGCACGAATTGAGAGAATGATAAACAAAGCAAATCGTTGAGTCATTACAAAAAGGACTTTTTATTTCCTGTCTTTTTTTTATGTTTGTCTACTTTTTTGTAATGCGGAATTGCTCTTTTCCATTGCGGTCTTTTATTTTTCTGGCTTCTCGTTTTATTTTTTCTTTAGCTGATTACAACACGCAAGATAGCTTAAAACTAAAGCGCTTTTCCTTTTCTTGATTGAAGAAACAATTTGAGAGTAATTTTGAATTATTTTTTTTTTTTGCCTCACGTCGTCGCGAAAATTGTGTGCGCGATATTTTCATTACAACGCGTGAAACGCGCTGTAATATTTACACTTCCAAAATTGTTTTATTTTCATTTTTTATACGACGAAAATTGAAAATAATTTCAGCAGTTAAAACACTGTAATTCATAATCCATTTTAATATGAAATTTGAATTAATTTATAGTCCGCTTAGCCCTAAATTTCTTTTTGAATACTAACTGCGCAAGTTTTCTTTCCAACAACTTTTTAAACACGTTATTAAAACCGCAGACAAGATTAGTCTAAGAAATGCAACGAAACAATTTAGTTGCAAAGGCGGGAAGTCCAGTTGATATCAGCGTGGATCCAGCCGAGTGGCCTTGTTATCATAAGTCTCCACGTTAAGGTTAAAGGGAATTTATCTTTGCCACCAACCATCGAGCTTTATATACATCAATGCAAGGAGAAGACAAGAAGAGGGCGAGAAGAACTGTTTCACACGCGAAGAATCGATTTTTTGAGTGTGTGGTTCTGTAGACTGATAAAAGACAGGTGGCAAATGTAACAGAATAATGTTGGAAATAAGTGACTGTCTTACTTTAACGCAGAATATTTTTTTCTCTAAAATAATTTTTTTTTTCATGAT
Organism: Stigmatogaster subterranea; assembly: GCA_034696085.1. Taxonomy (NCBI): domain Eukaryota; kingdom Metazoa; phylum Arthropoda; class Chilopoda; order Geophilomorpha; family Himantariidae; genus Stigmatogaster; species Stigmatogaster subterranea. The sequence goes on from JAQIWS010000053.1 coordinate 6,080, forward strand.
GGATAATATTGATAAAACTGTTTCGAAAATACGAAAAGGTCAACTTTGAAAGAAAAGCTACTTAAAGGTGACGTCTGTGCCATAACTGAACAGACATTGAATATATTTTGCGTTATTCATATTTATTCTTCTTTATATTGAAATGAAATTGTACACTTACTGTCTTCCAATGTAAAAGCGACCACTTCGTCAGAATAAGGTCCACTGCCCATTCGGTTATATGCTTGGACGACTACACTGTATTTGGTATACTTGCGCAGGTCAGTGAGTTGCAGCTCTTCTTTAAATTCTGGCCGCATTTCCACAGTGCGGTAGTGATAAGGCTCTGATGTCTCGTAGATTTTGTATCCAACGTAATAGCCTAAGATTTCGCCGTTAGTGAGTTCCTTCTTTGGAGGCTGCCAGATGAAGGAAGAAAAAAAAAAGTCTTAAAGTAAAAACTCAAACTTTGAATTACCGGAGTTTGAGGAGTGTACGGTACTTATTTAATTTTCGTTTCAGCTATTGTTTAGTAAGAAAAAGAAAGATAGAAGCGGAATTTATTTATTTCCCTAACGGTATACACCGTTGAAGTGTGTCTATCTACAACACAAACACAAACGAAGCGACGCCTTTTTCTTGAGGGAATGCTTCCACACATGAATTATTGAATGTGTCTATAAATCCTATGCTCAGAAGGCGAGAGCGATTCAAGTTTCCTTGGTGACGGTATACAATGGCGTACTGTGTGACAAATGGAGACAACACGCGCGGAGTGTAAGAATGTCGCTCTTTTTCTCTTTGCTTTACGACGACGGGACGTGGGTATAAGAGTGGATGAGTGGTTATGTTGTGCGGAGGAGTTGAAATCGTGGCCAGATTAAGAAGAAGTCGATACAATTTTTGGTGGTATAAAATTGGACGAGGTAATGCTCTTGTGTGATGTTGACAGTGTGAATGAAGTGAAGGAGAATGAATTTTAAGCTGTCGGATGTTCTTAAAGCGTAAATGAAAAATCGTCATGCAGAAATAAAGAAAGTAGAAAAAAAAAAACCAAGTGCTTTTGCATAGTATTTTTGTGCAAATCTTTTGAAACTTTGCCCTTTAAGAATTTTTTTTTTTCATATATTTTTTTCCCCTGAGAGTTGAAACGTCAGGGGAGGGGAAAAAGTACTTTGCTTTATACGTATGCAAAATGAAGCAAAAACAAGGAGTTTTTTCTTTTTCTAATATGCAGAAGCTGCGTAGATATTGAAAAATAGTTTGAAAGATCTTTTACTTGCATTTTTTTTATTACATTGCTAAAAGTTGGGGAGCTGAATTTGAATTTATAGCATGTCCAGAAAAAAGATGCGTCTTAGAATTTTTCAATAAGAATTGAGTTTGGATGTTTGAGAATGTTGCGTATTAAAATTTGACGCGTAAACACGATCGTAATTTAGTATCTAACCGATCGCAATCCAGCGACAATTCATAAATCAAAAACGTTAGCAATTTTAGACAAAATTTATTTTTCCTTTCCTATTCTTACTGGATATTTAATGTGAGTAATCTGCATTCAAATTTCGCGATTTTTCTTTAGGCAAGTAGACGGGAAGGAAAAAATTAAATAACGCTGCACTGTAATATATTCTGCAGTAGAAAAAGAAACAGGAAATTACATTTTGTAAAAGAAGACGGGGGAACAGTGGGGTTGGGATCGAGTTCAAAAGAAAAATATGAAATTTTTTTTGTTCTCTGTGTATGCTTTCAAGTCTTAATTTTTAGACGGCGTAACCATAATGTGAAAATAAAACTTGTATCAAATGCACCCACCGTTGATTTAATTTTCTGATGACAGAATTTTACTCTGATTAATATTGCAAACGATAGATATTTATCAGCGTGAAAGAATGGGAAAATTAAAGTTAAACTATGTTTGTTGAAAGTTCCTAGGAAATTTCTTACGTCACAAACAAACGGTTTTTTCATTTTTAAAGTAAAGACAAAACAAATTGCGTTAGAATTTTGAGCCATAATTCTTTTTAGTAGGTAAAGTGTTTGGGAAAGCAAGTGTTAGAAAAAGCACGTATTCTTTTCTTTTTCCTTTTTTTCCTCTCTCGTCACTTTGGTATGTAAGCGACAGATTCCAACATTTTTAACACCCCGAAACTTATAGGCTGCACATTCTTGTAGAAACAGGCAGCTTTTCAGCCAAGGAGTGGCGGTTCAGCTCGGTGGAAAAGAAAGAAGAAAGAGTTCTAACTCAACGTTACCCCTCGGCTCAGCAAGCCAGTGGAACGGAAACTGCGTTTTTCACTCCTTTCACCCCTTCACCAAGACACACACAATATTTATCTTACCCTCCAGGTCACTCGGAGAGAAGCAGACCCTGTTGGCTTCACTTCTATCGCAAGAGGTGGACCTCCAGGGGCTAGACGGGGGAGAAAAAGAAACGAGAACAAAAAAAATAGTGGCTAGTTTAACAGGAAGCGTTGAATGAAACCTATAAAAAGAAGAATGCTCCAGTGTAAAACTTAGAGGATGCAAGTGTTGAGTAGTTCTCGAGAGAGTTTGGAACGTAGGTAGAGAAAATGTTCCTTTTCGCCTCCAGCTGGATGCAGTAACGCCAGAAACAACTGTCACCTCAGGACAAATCGGAAGCAGAGCCCCCGTGTGTGGAAATAGGGTTCTGGCTTCATATAATCTCTCTGGCAAAAGGTGTTTCCAGGCATCGTAAATTATGCAAAGCATTTTTCGTTATACTAAAATGAACTTTCCCAGAGGGAGCGCGCATTTTCTCGTTGATAGAGGTCATATTGAAGGTGGAAAAAGAAAAGGGAATGAAAAAAAAAAAAAACTGGAGATGTGCGACGGATATTTTTCTGGAATCTTATTTCGAAAAGGGAAAGGGAAATGTGGTGGCTGCTTTTGAAATGCTTGGCACGTTGTGCTACAAAGGTAGCCGCAAACGATAATTTGACTGTGGGCTATGTCTTTCCTAGATTGCACAGCCCAAACGTGCATCGAGTTGAAAAATACAACTTCGCTGTTCTCCACGTTCGTTCTGCGCCCCCCTTTTTTTGTTTTTATCCCTGGATTTGCGTCTTTCTTTTCTGTTTGCGCGTTCAATACACAAAGTAATTTTTATCTTACAAAAAATATTTTTTTTGTTCAGTGACTGACGTTTGAAAACAACACAGGTTCTTCTTTTGATAGTTCCTTAAAATTGCTAGTGGTAAAATGTTTACCTTCTTCTGGCATTGTTGCTTCCACAATTTCGGTGGGATCACTTCTCCCGAGGCTGTTTTCTGCCATAACTCTGAAGTGGTATGTCATTCCAGGTAGAAGATTGGTGACGCTGGCTGTGCTCTCGCTGTTGAATGAAACCGTCTGCGCGTCTGCACTCCACGACTCTGATATACGAAATGAATGGATGAAAAGATTACAGCGAGTGGCCAACGGAGCGATGATGAATTGTGTGAATGAGAGCAGCACGTGCTTGTTTTTCATTCCGTGCATACGGATTGAAAATGAGGCTGCACTAATTGCGATTTATGCGTGTAAAATAAATGTGGAAGAAATGGAAAAAATGTTCTCTCTCTCTTTCTTTGGAAAGGAGCCAGCACGTATAAATGATAATGAGTTGCTTTTAGTGAAAGCGAAATCGAGAAATGTTTGATTTACTTAGAGATTTTCACTGTTTTAACATTAAATCTTTAACATCCACAGGTTTTTTATTCCACTTTTGGGACATTGACCAATTGGTACGCTAGTGCATTAGTGTACATAGTCTTTTTCTTTTCGTGCTCTTGTTCTCTGTGATTGGAACACGTGCTAAAAGCTGCAAGCTTTCTTTCTTTGGGTTATCGGACATTGTGCGAGTAGTATATGCGGTGGGATAAAAATTCGAATGCAGTGCAAGACCTTTGGGTGTGAATGTGTGCGATGCTGGCTACATTTAATCATGAAATATGACTCCCCAAGAGTCGAGGCGAGAGTCATCAATCATGCAAGATTTTTCTGCAATAATGTAGAGAGGTTTCTTTTACGTATGTAGGGTGCCAGTGTAGAGAACGCGAGGTTGTGTAATCTACCAGAGTAATACATTTTGGACCAATGTTTATGTATGCTCCTATATGTTATATAGAATTTTTTATATTTACATTATGCACGGAAAATGCCTTGATGGGGTGATGCAAAAATAACAAAAATCTTTCGAAGGCTATTTCGGATGTTGATAGAGTTAGTAACCGAGTTTATTGACATACTAATCGATATAAAAAAAACAATAGCAAGTAAAAGGAGGTGAAATGAATTGTGTATGTGTTTTAGTACTTTTTCATTGCTCACATTTACTGGGGCTTAATAACGTGACTAGCGCGGAATGGGAATGAGATATTTTGGTTTCATCTTGCGTTGCAACATGGGAAAAACGTGACGGAGGAACGAACTAAGGATTCTGTGATATTGTATTTTGAAAAAGAAGGTTGGGTGGGAAAGAGTTGTTGATGTATATCGGGTTAGGCGAGCTTTCCATCACGTTGAAATAAATCATTTAGATACAAACATTGTGTGTAAATAAAGTTTTCTCTTTGACGTTCAGTTCTGTGTCAAATTCCAATTTTGCCTTGGTTTTCAATGTGTATTCCAGTAGACTGAGTTCCAAGAGCTGCGTTTGTGTAGTTTGCCGTTTAACTGCAGTAGAGCGAAATGTGGAAAAAGCAACACCTGCTGGCAGAAGTTTTGAAATTCAAAAAAAAGGAGGAAAAGAAAGGAAGAAAAAAATGAAAAAGAAAAATTTTGCAGAGAATAGCAAGAAAAAGTTCAATCTAAAAAAAAAATGTTTGCCGTGTGTTATGCATGATGGATTATTTAAGTATTTGTTGTCATTAATTGTATAGTTATTGAGTAGGTTCTTAGAAAAATATTTTTTTTGTTGCAACGTCTCTCGTCGAGTAAATAAGAAAGTTTTTGTGTTGGGTGAATGGGTGCTAATGAAAAGTGAGTTCCAGTCATCGCAAGCTTTTCAATTTCTTTCTCACCTCCAGCTAACTTGTATTGAACGTGATAGGTAGTGACAGCGCTGTGTCCATCAAAGCCCGGTGTCCAGCTGAACTTAATTACTCGACTACTTTGGCTGATGATTTTCATGTCGGTTGGAGCGCTCGGAGGTTCTGGAAAAATGTTCAAAAGAGGATTGAGTGGTTTTACTCATTACTTTTCAGTAATGAGACACCAAAAATAATTAAAGGAAAAATTCGTAAACCAATTTTCTCGTCAACTGAATTTCTTTTTGAACTTTAAATTATTTTTGAAGTGAAGCGTTTTTTCGCTAACCTAGCGTGGAACGAGCGAGCTCGGTTTCCTAAGAGTTGCTGTTAATTTATGATTAAAGTTATTGAAAGCCCAGCATGATAATATGGAGAATGCTAATTGTACAGGCTTTTAATGGGGACACGTCCTCCTTTCTCCTCCTTTCCTGACTCTCGGTTATCAAAATGAAGCTGCTCTTTAGTAAAGTTATTTATTAGCAAACGCTGCATTACCGTTAACAGCAGACGGTCGCGAGATAAAAGCGACCCAATCTCCTTCGATGAATCACTGCTTATATACTCTCGCCACATATCCATAGCTCCCATTATCTTTTGTACGAAAGTGAAGTGGGTCTCACTAATCAGGAACTCCAGTTAATATGAACACGAGACGAGGAAAGTCGTTTATACGATACAAGGCTCATGGACTTTGCCCGTCATAAAGCGAAAGCGCAATATTTTAAAGAGAGATATATTATACGAGGGAGATGACAACAGGACCGAGCGGCAACTGTCAAAAGAGTAAATGTTAGATGAAGAGCAATTTGAAACGAAGGGCATTGTTAAATCGAGTAATAAGACTCCTCGGTGGAATAAAATCGATGAGAAAAATGACATTGATCGGGTAAAGTTGATAAAAAATACCGAACGAGAAACGTATTACTATCAGTCTATAAATTCGAACAGCATACAAATTTTTCCAATGATGAGATGAGGTTATGTAAACGCGTATAGTGACATTATCATTGGAAACATACGCGCCGGGTTTCGACTGTTTGATACAAAAGTAATTTTAGAATTGACTTATAGTGAGTAACGCTGGTAATACGTAACGTTCATTAATCCCAAGGTGTTGACAAGCTTTTCGATAGTGCGAAAGGATGGGTTTGTTGAAGGAGCGTGTTAGTCTATACGGGTGTACGTGTTTATAGTGGGGGGTCTCTTGTTATTTCAATGACAATTTAATGGCAATGCGGCCAACCGCACTAACCGATAAATGCTAGAGAATAGCTGGCAAAGTAACCAGTTTTGATGAGCTCACCTCATTCCGTGCATACCAATGGGGGAGGGGAAGCGAGAAGTTAAGGGTAGGAATGGATTATCACGCTACTGAGTGTGAATATTTCGTCTTCTACACGCTGTATGCGTTTCGTTTGTTTCGACCACAAATTGGTAAAGTTAGGAGTAATTAACAACAAAAGCTAAACTCAGATATTTTGTCTTTTCTCCGAAAATTGCGGTGGCGCGTTGGAATACTAAAACAGATGACTGTTGGAAAGAAATGGTTGGTGGTTTACCGTGCAAAGTTTAGCTCTCATTTATACGCAAGAATTAAATTACATTTCTCTTTTTTTCCGTGTTTTTTTCGGATGCATGCATGACTGTGGTGGAGAAAGAAATAAGATAGTGTTCTCTAGATTTGTATTCATATTATTCATCATTCCTTTCCTTTTGGAGCCCATGGGAAGAAAAAGAAAAAGAAAAGGAAAAAAGGAAATGAAGTCGTACGGGTATATTAAAACTGAACAATCGTTGAAAAATCTTTCGGATGAATATCGATTAGAAATGTCTATTGTTGGAAAATAATTAAACTGACCTTGCACTAATAGCTGAATTGTGGCCTCGTCCTGACCAAATCCATTTTGAGCTTGACATGAATAAGATAGCGCGTCCTTTCTTTCTGCGTGGACAATCATCAATTCGGAGAGAATGCTGGAGTCCATGGTTTTCTCTTTAATACGAAATCTGAAGTGAAAAGTTAGACGCACCCTATTAAAAATTGCTCGAGTTAAAGCAACAATATTAAAAAGTAAACGGAAAAGAAAACTTTAATTTCTTTTTTTGGGGAGGGGGGAATTGGAAAAAGGAAATTTTATTATTTTTTAAATTTATAAGAGAAGCTTATCGGATATAGTATCAATGAAAAAAGGAAGGAAGCAAGAGAGTATGCTGGATCATCAGTGCTGGGGTAAGCAATCTTTCCAGCTTGCCTCACAGTGAATTCTTAATGAGAGGAAATATTTAACCTGTTTATAGCGAATGACGTCTTATTTTTTTTTTCCCTCCCTACCCATTTTTCGCCTGTAGGGAAATTTAAATATCGAAGGCAAAAGAATGCAAATTTAAGAAATAAAAATGTAAGGGTAAAGTGAATAATATATTTTAAAAGACGGACGTTTTAAAGTCGACGTAGGATTTAGTGATAAGTAATCGATTTTTCAACACTTGCCTGTGGTCGTCCATTGGATAAATCCTTTGCTTGTTCCTTCGCCACGTCACTTCCATCGGATAATCCCCTCGTACGTCACAGTGGAGACTAACATCGTCTCCTCTTCTCGCTGCTTGCGTTTTATGTTTCACGCTGAACTGTGGGGGAGCTAACAGATGGAAGAAGAAAAAAATAAAAATAAAAAGAGAGATGTAATAAGATTTTTAGAGCGCGTAACATAGCGTGTGTGAGAGATATATACAATAAAAGTAATTTAGTAGATACAACAACCGAGAGTGATGAGATAGAAAATCTTTAGTTAAGTTGCATGCGCAAGTTGTTATGTAAACAAGAGTGAGATGATGATAATTTCGAATTGAAAGGTAATTTGTGAAGCGAGAGATTTGCCAGTAGCGTGCGCATTGTGAGCAAGGTGAAAATTAATTTTGCTTTCGGTATTTAAATAATTCAAGCATTTTCCAACTGAATGTGTTTTAATCAGAAATATTTTTCCACAACTAAAACTAAACAAAATTTTCTCTCGCGTATGCAGCTGATGTGGTAAACAGAATTCCAAACTATAGATTAAAGAAAATTTTTTTTTAAAGAATATTAATGGATTAGAAACAGGAATGTGGGAGAAAATATATTTACAAAGAACTTTTTTTTCACTCCTGTGATTCTTTTTTTTTCGTTTTTGTTTCGAGAGAAAGCAATTAAAAATCACCGGGTTTTTTTAAAGTTGAGAAATGAGTTTAGAAGGAAGTTGAATGTGCATGCGCCAAAAAATTTTTATTGATACTTGGCACAAAGTAATCATCTGTTAGTGGAAAGAATTGCTTTGCTAAGGAAATTCAAATTCTGCTTATGACTCCTCATTTTTTTCCTCTCTCTCTCTCTCACTCTCTCTCACACTCACTTTCTCTCTCTTTCCTTTTGAAGACTGTTATTAGCGTATTAAATTATTCAGCTGTTATCAACTTCTTTAATCGGAGAGCAATAAAGATGAGTTAGAAATGTCGTAGTCATAATAAATAGATTGCGATAAATGCGAGTATGGTAGTAAAAGGACGCGTGGATGGGCGTGAGGGGTGGGCAAAATGAAGGGTGTCGGGAAACGTGCGCACTTAAAATGCGTGAAAGAAGCAGGGTATTTGAAGGAATAGCATGAAGATGAAGGAATCTTATTTTAAGTGTGATGTTGATGTATGTGCGACTAATGCTTTGAAACACATCACGTGGAAAATTTCAATTTTCACTTTGCTAATTACAATAAACACTGGAGTTGTCCGTCTGGAAAAGAGCATTTTGATGTTAGCGCTTTGCGAGTGAAGTGAATCGTGATAGATTATGTAGTTTCAAAATTTGCTATTTCATTTTTTTTTTAATATCACGATTCAGTTTGCTCAAATAGTTTTAATAACGCGTTTAGAATATTGTATTACAACGCGATTAGTATTCATCACACTTGACAATTTTTAATTAATTTTTCTCCAATGAACGCGGTGAAATGTACAAAATGCATGAAGTGTGTATATTTGCGGTTTGTGATATATTTATAACCCCCCACCACTGTTTTCACGTTAGTCAGGGAAGCTATGTACCATTTACCGTGAGAAACACGGGCTTGCTGACTCCAGATCCGATGCCGTTAGTTGCTTGGCACAAGTAGTAACCTTCATCCTGTTTCCTTACTCCATCGATAAGCAGTGAGCTGTTCGGAGCTAAGCGAAATCGGAAGTTTCCTTCCTCGATCGTGGTGAAATCGCTGGGCATTTTGACTGTGGAATTGAGACATAAACAAACACAAAGTTGAGTATAAGCTTTGAAATTGTGGATAGAGAAAAGGCAATATCGCAGTTTTATTTTCGTTGGACCTTGGGTTTAAATGGTTAGACAGATGTTGGCGCGCCTGTGTCATTGCCTATTTATTGTTTATATTGCAAAGGAGTGGTGCAATGAGGTGTTAATGCTATCGTGTGAATACGATTGCAGTTTGTAAGTAGGCAATAATGCAGAGTTCTTTTGGGAGACGTTAAACTCGATGTTAGCGGCTGGAAGCAAGTGGTTCGCGTTTTGCGTGCGTGTTGTTGCAGGGTTATTTGGATATGTCTTTCGCCAACAAACAGAAGCGTTAATTATCACCGCCAGGTGGTGTTTTGACGGTCCTCGTGGGAGTTGGTCGATGTTATAAACTTGGCTGCACTTGTCACTGAGGTGATGGCGGAAGAAGTTGACTTGTAATTCTTGTGCTGCAGTCAGAACGTTTTTTACGACGGGTAACACTGTCAGATCCATTAAAAGGAACCTGACTTTACGAGCTCCCATCTTCTCTTTTGCCCGTGACTCCTTTTTCCAAGCTAGGGTTTTTCGTTCTTTTGCAATATAGGGGCCATGGCTTCGGGCTATGTACGCAGAAGAGCAGGCATAAAACAAAAGCTAGCCATTCAATTTGATGTTTTGAGAAATGTGGGATCTGGGGATGGTGCGCGAATCTACACGCAGGAAAGACGCCTGAAGAGATTGATTCTCTCGTTGTAAGGAATTTCTTATTTTCTTTCCTTTTATATCCCTTTTTTTCCCTCCTCTAACTCGAAGCTATTTATTTCGTTCTTTAAATTTATTGCGGTAATTTGTGCTAATGTTTAGAAGGAAGGTCAAATGGGTGGTTATTATATACTACTCTTTCTCAGTTGAGAAATTTATTAGTCGGTTGCAGATGATGGTTCTGTAGATTATAATCCTACACGACTCCTTCTCTCTTGCCCTCTCTTTCATAGGTTTTTCTAAAGACTCTGGGCTACAAAAATAGAAAGTACACTTGTGTATATAAAAAAAAGTAGAAAACACTAACCTCCTCCAAATAACCACGTGACGTTAGGACTAGGAAATCCTTCAGATTGACAATCTAACACAGCCATCGTTCCGAACATTACTTGAGTATCACTCGGCTCAACGGACCACCTAGGAGGCACTGACAAATTGAAGGAAGAGAATAATTTACCACTGTAATCTGCCTCGTTAATTTTGTATTTTCAACTGGTAAATTCGTAATTTTAAAAACTAGAATTGACTTCTGTGTGAAACGCGCCAAGCGCCACAAAATTACGTTTGGCTGATGCGTCGGGAAGTTGTATTTGATATCGCATTAAAACTTGATGTTATCAACTTACCGTGCACGAAGAGCTCAGCCGTGTAGTTGACGGTGGATGCAGCATTCGAAGCGATGCACGTGTAATTTCCTCGGTGGGCTGCCGTCACGCTACGGAAAGTGAGGGAACTGGAAAATTCATCGGCGTTGTGAACTTGGATGGCCATTTCCTCAGAGACATGGAAGTTGTCCTTCATCCAAGTGATTATAATGGGTAAATCACCGCGAATAATTGTGCACAAAACTCGCGCTCGCATGTCTTCGCTGAGGTCGCGTGGGAAAGAAAATGGCTCAATTTTGGGAGGATCTGAAATTAGATTATTTTTGATTAACTTAAGGCGGTGTTTTAAACGAATAAAGTAATTTGTCATTGATGAATGGTTAGTCTTGGCTTTAATGTAATTTAAGAACGAGAATTTCACGATAGTTTCAAAATTTGTAGCCAAATCTACAATTTATGTTCTATCGATTAAAAATTCGAGAATAATTTATGAAGATTAAGAGGGAAAATTAAACGAAATTTTGTAAAATCTCATACATCAAACGAGAGTGATCGAGATTTCTTGTTTTTATTATCATATTGTCTTCAACTGCTTCATAGGCAACGCCGAAATTTATTTATTTATGTGTTTATTTATTCACGAACGTATTTCAGTATTAAACAAATATTCTGGAGCATGTACTTTTCAATTTTTCATGATCTATTCCGAGATTGTCATCTATTCTAAAATTAAGATCCCCCGTTCGGAAATTAAAATACGCAATACAAATTAACCGAGGAAAATACAGCTTGTTTGGGAATTTTAATTACCATGAAATATTAAGGTTATGACTAATATATTGGCTATTACAAAACTTACGATGCAATAGGTACTCATGGTTGGTTAATAAGTTAGGGCTCGTGCTGTGCCGCGGAGCGCAATTGATTTCTTAGACGATTGTCTCTTTTCTGTTTACTCTTTCTCCATTGGTCACCGGGTTGTATTTGTGGATATAAAAGAGCTTTCCATCTGGCTCGAGTTTGGAATTTATCTTTTTATGTAGCAGTTAGGGTTTGTTGAAATGGATGTGCTTTTGTAGCTATGTGGTAATTGGCAATGTTTTATGTTTTCCAACAGTATTATCACCTAGTGAATTGTCCATCAGCCGGGTACACAGTGTACAACTCAGCAGAATTTACAACGTCCACTATGATGATGATGACAATGAATGTACAAAATTTGAAGTATGATTCGTTTTTTCTTCTCTCTCTTTTTTTTTTTTTCTCAAAAATTTTTTTTTTCGAAAAATGACAAAACTAATAAAACAGGGATTAGTGTGCAAAAACAGTTTTAAGATGAGTTCTTAAGTAGCATACGATTGCAGCACATCCTATCGCCTAGGCGAAGACATTTTTAGGTAAAGTTCGGTAATGTGCAATGATACGCTTTCAATTGCTTTCAAGAGAGCGCGTTAGCTACACCTAGGAAACAACATTAGTGTTTGTGTTGCGTTTAGAAGGAAAAATGCGAAAAATGATTTTAACTTAGAATGCCAAGTGCCTTGTATATGCTGTTTGTAATCAACTCTTTCGTTGCTGCAAAATGGAAAGGCGAGGACTGGGGATGTAAGGTCATGGAAAAGACCATAATTGCTTGAGAAGCACGCATGAATGAGACGAGGCAATTCATGCCTCTGGTTCTGGGATACTTAATTGCACGCCTTGTTCACCAAATTAGGATTTTATTTAAAATGGCGAATACTCTCCTCACGCTTCTTGTGTTTAACTGATGCAGATGCACTAAATTAAATTGGATTTTCAGGGCCCCTCCCTCACACTCTTTCGCTTTCTCTTTTCAACTAAAGTGGAGCATTACAATATACAGTCATTAGCCGCATAGCTGGAAATGCTGCCGTTTGCATAAGTTCGTGACGTTTGTGATCCACTTGTAGATGAGAAATGTAGATGACGATGTTTACTTTGATAAAACTTTTCTAGTTGAAATTGAAGAACACGTAACCCGCCTATTGTTTGTATAAGATTTTAAACTGCAAGTGTCTGTCTCAACAAGTCTTGAATTTTTAACGAAGAAAACATGCTTCAAGATAAAGAGTAATTGTGCTAATTATGTTACGTTACCCATTATGTTGACCCACACGCTTCTACGGGCTGACTGGCCGTATTCACTACTGGCCACGCAAGTGTAAGATCCTCTGTCCGCCACCAGTTCCGCTTTCTGGATGACTAAAGTGCCGTTTGGATAAGCCTTGTGTCTCAAGTTAGCTGGGAAAGGAGTTCCATCTGATAGAGATTTATAGAATTAAAAAAAATAATAAATTTAATGGAAAATTTTAAAATCCTGAAGAGGTTGAAGGTGGGGTAGGGGTGAGAAGTGATCTGTCAAACGCAGCAGAGATTGCTTCGGATCTTTTATTTCTTGTTTCCCGTTAATTGCTCATTCACCAAAAACTCTTGGCTAATGAACGTGTTAAATTTACGAGCCAAATTAGAGTCAGAGAGCTGAGTAGAAAAAGAATAGAAAGTGCTAGTAGCTGCGCTGCTGTTGGCAAGCAACTTGCTTTTTCCCTCGCTGACACTGAGGCGTAGATGAGGTCGAGTTAGGAATTTGTTCAGTAGTATGATGGGCGCGTGCTATCGATCAACGAATGAATGCCTAATACATTGATCTAATAAGAGTGCCCCCTGGAGAAGACATTTGGAATGCGAGCACTTGGGGATCGTTTTATTGTGCATTGGAAAATCGAGTGCGCAAAAACAAGACTTTTTTAGCCTGAGGGATTTGAAGGAGGGGAGGAAAACTAAAGACGAAAAATTTTTAATTAGATAATCCTTCGACTTGGATCCTTTTTTTGCCATTTGATTAATTTTTTACGGTGTTTTTATATTTTTTTTTATAAATGAAAATTCTTTTTTTTTTTAAAGTAACTTATTGAAAAATGAAAAATTTTATTTGCTCTGTAATTGAAGGTGTAGAGTTAAGAATTTATTTTATTTCTATTTTACTTTTTTTTACTCGAAAGTGCTTCGCTTGCTGCAGGCAAAAATCACAATTCAGAGAGAACGAAATCATAGTCGGAAGATAAAAAGATTTTTGCTTGTCAGAGTTAGTGTTGAATTTGAGGGATTTAAATTTTGCAACATGTGCAATTGGCAATGAGCCATGTCTCCGTATGGGTTACTCGCTTTGTTCTTTCGTAGGTGAAACTATTTTCTCCTCGCAAATAAAATGAAAAAATTAAAAAGAAAAGGCAACATTACACCTTCGTGGAATTAAGAATTTATGTTTGCACTTTGCGCAACGCTATTCACTTTATGTTTCTCTTCTGACTTCTATCCACCGGTTTTTATAGTTGCCCTTTTTATGAATATTTTTTGGTACACAACAACCTGATCCACTTTTTATTGAGTCTTACTTCTTGTTGGTAGTTGAAAAATATTTCTTTTATTTGATCATTCGCTTTGTGTTGTTTGCCGCTCTAAATTAAATTTTCCGTAGCTGCCAACTTGCAATGATTGTCATGTCAGGCGTTTGAATTAAATTTTACTTTGTCATCGCCCGCCTTCACCAAAAGCTTTACACAGATTAGAAGAGGACGTAGGCGTCAGCGAAGAATAAAAAATTCTCTTTATCGTTTATTTAATTTTGAAGTTGAAATAAGAAATTTAATTTTTTGTGCAGTTTTTTTCAAATTGCTCGAAAGTTTTTATTTAGGTAGACGTGGGAAATGTCGCGTCGCAATGAAATATTTAAGTTTGAGGTTACTGACAAGTTTTAACAAACCTCTCTCCCATCTAATTAAACGTATCGGGTGACCGGCAACACGACAAGGGATTGTGACGTCCAGTCCTGCAACTACGGTAACGTTAGGAATTGGCCTAATGTACGGAATACCTGGAAAGGAGAATGAAACATTAAACAAACGTCTAATTCTCGGAAATGCATATTTAATTCTCACGCTTGTACTTCTATTATTTTCTCTGAAGTAAAAAAGAGTGTTTGCTTGTTGAATTAACATTTAAAATCATGATTATTTGATGATTCTGTGCGTGACAAGAAAGTAGGTAGCGGTAAATGATTGTCACGAAGAAAAAAAAGGTGTAGAAAAAGTTTTTTTTTTTTTTTTTTTTTTACTCAGGAAACTCAGTTTGAATTTACAAAGAATTTACTAATTGTAAAAGCAGTAGTAATCTATCCGGAGCAATAGTAATTTCCTTTCAATTTCCTAAAGGACACGGGCAAAGGATGCAGAACAAAATGATAAGGTGTTCAGGTGTTTCTATCAGAAGCGAAGAGGGCACAGAGAGAGAATAGATTTGGGTTGTGGATTGCGTCTGCCGTTCCACGTTACCTAGGTGATAATCACACCTGACATAACTAACCGATAGGAGAATTTTGTGTATTATAAAAGAAAGTTGTGAAACAAGATATAAAATGAAAAGGAAATTAGAAAATGGGAAATGAGGGCTTATCCCATCCGTCGAGGATTTATGTGATCGGCAATGTTTGCGTCAGGGGCATGGGAGCGTGAAATGACGGAGTAAATAATGGTTGTTTGACAAGCTAGCTTCCTACTTGTTGAGATTGAAAATCTGTCCGCAGTTATAACAACATAACGAAGCGCTTTATCTACACTCAGTAAATCAAATTTCTGATTATGATTCGCATACATCAGAAATAGAGAATGCGAATTTCCTTTTGTGGTTTTGCGGTGAACTTAATCAAACCTACTGCATTCGAGATAATTGGGTGTTGAAGCCGGAGAATACGAAAAAGTGTGGTCTAGTCAAATGTGTTAATGACTTATGTTATTAATAAGAGAATCCATTAACTTTTATCTGCGTGAATTGTGCTGTCATAAATTTTCAAACCGAGACAGCGAAAGTCGAGGCTATCTCAAATCGACAAAAGAAATTGTGAATCAATATGTTTTATTTGTGACGGCTTAACTGCACGGAAAAATGCTTTTTCTCTTATTTGTCTATTCAACACAATAAAACGGCCTTTGCGAATTGTGATTAAAATCTCCTAAAGATCTTTATATAATTACACGACATCGATGAACCGATAACCAAGCGAAGAAAATGTTGTTTACCGTAATTAACGGTTTTCTTTTCTTCCCCACTCCTTCGTTAAATCGAGGGCGTGGTGATTTTTCGTTCGCTGCTTTTGTCTCTATAACAGTTCGTGTACAGTACTGAGGTTAGATATCCGACTCCTTCCCACTATAGTTGATTCTTCATTATATTGAGTGGCTATACCGTGGCTTACAGATTGCTTGCGGGTGATTAAAGAGATTTGAGATAAATAGATTTTAATTAAGGGAATAGCAGTGTAGATAAAGCGCAGATCAATAAATAGGATAAGATAATTTTATTCCACGTTTAATTAATAAGTGACTAGAATGTGAATTAATTGTCATCTAATTAATATTTTTCATTTATCAGTTGACATATTTTACATTTTGTATGGTAGGTGTCGTGCAGTCTTTTTTTAAAGTCGAGTTGTTAAAAAAAAATGACGGGTGTATTTTAGTTTATTAAAGTGACTGTTTCATACAATATACATGAATGCTATTTTCTTCCCCGTGTGATCTGCGCACTGCTTATGTGTGCGAAATTAACTTCATGCATCACGTGAAAAATTGCTTCAGTGCTACATGTCGTGAAGGTGTTTTGCAACATCGTTCTTTTAACTCGCGGTTTTTTTAAGCGCGATAGACAGATGACTTTAATTTTATTTCACCTCGGAAAGTTAAAAGAAAAAAAAACCCGTCGAGAAAATCTCTTGGGTTTTTACATTTTTCACGTTTTGTTAGCATTAAAGTTGAGCAGTTAAGAAATAGCGGAAAACGGTGAAAAAATGCTTACCGTAAACATTTAATCTTGCTGTGTGATGCGTGAGTCCAACTCTATTACTAGCGGTGCACTTGTACTCGCCTCCGTCTTCAACTTTGAGTCGAGTGATATTCACCTGACTGATCATATCACCCGCACTCTCGCTTTGCTCTGAGATTTGAAACCGTTTGCTCTCAGGGAGTGGCTGTCCATCTAATGTCCACGTGAAGGTTGGCGTAGGATTGCCTGACGCCGCACACTGTAGCGATAGCGATGGTCCAGGGTTGAGAGTGTTTTCGGAAAAAGTTTGGTAAAAAATTGGAGCTGCGTCTGGCAGAACAAGAAAAAAAAAACAAGACGTGAGTAAAGTTCGGTTGATGTTTTAATCAGAAAATAAAACAAAAAAATTGTCCAAAAAACGTATTAGGTACGTCACCGAAAATTAAAGTACAGTTGACGTCAAAAAATAAAATGAAATTGTGTGATGTGAGAGGTATATTTTTTACTTTTTTTTTTTTTTTTTTTTTTAAAGCGGGTGGTTCAAGATCCGTTCGATCGGAAGGAAGGTGTACCTTTAGTTTGTAATACAATTAGAAAGCGCTGTCTTTTCTTGGAAGGCAACATCGCTATTAATGAAAGTAAAGTGTGAGGGCGGACATATAAGTCTGCTATGAGTTCCGTGCGAAGAAAATGTTGCGCTCACGTTAAATAGATCTTGGTAATTTAATTCAATCGCTAAAGCTAGACATGGCAGAAAGTGAAAACATTCCTTTCATCACTTTCTTTTGACACTTTCTCTTAGTGAGGGGAGACAGGGAAAATGTGTTGTGTCTTGAAGCGTAAATGCTATTTTAAAGAATAAAAAAGTTTTAAGCCATGGAAGCACAAAAGGGATTTACTCTGTTTACTTTACGCTTAAGTTTCAATGTGCAGTTGAGCACTTATTGGTGAAATGCAGACGTGCCGATTGAGCGACCATCTTTTCGAGTAGACTAATAAGCGTAAGATGTGCTGGGAAATTTAATGCGGTGGGAGTGTAACGCTTACTTTAAGAAACTATCCCTTTTTTGGTGAAACGATAACTTTGGAATTTAATTCTACCCTTAAGCTGAAACACAAATCTTTTGGTAATTGGAAAAGTTGCAGCATTGATAAACCAGAAATGAATGCGATTTTCCCCGTGGTTTGTATAGTACCCTTCGGTAATAAATTACTCGAAATAATATTTACACTCAATTACGGACGTTACCTCTGAGGCATTGCACATTTTAAAGTGAATAAAACGTTTCACTGAAGGAGTTGGGCAGTTTGGGAAACCTTTAGAAAATGTTACGCACAGCTGGTTTCCGTGCAACAGACTCCTTTCGTCTCTCCTCGCTCTTTCCCTCCCCTTTCACTTTTACTTCTACTTCTGCTTCACTCTAACTCTTTCTCCCTCTTCTCTTTACTCTCAAAGCAACAGCCATAGATTTTCTGATGGTACAACACAGGGTGACGATTATTGCGACCATTAGGGTAGAGGCTGATGCATCAGAGCGACAGTTGACACTTTTAAATCAACCTGCAGCATCTATCGATTTCTCTCGCCTGGTTGCTACTGTTTTCACCTACCGTCGCTTTCTGTACTTGTTTCTGCTCGTCACACTCATCGATGAACTGGTCTTGACACCACGCGTAGGTGATTAACTAATTAAGTCCAAACTGGGGCTTGGCATAGAGGCGAATGTGGCAAACAGGCAGAGCGTGTGCAATTGACGGGTCGCCTCAACGCGCTCTTCATTAGAGAAGGCACTGGTGGGACCTCCCGTGACACGCCACCAAACGGGAGATTTATTCGCGTCGGTGGATGTGGTCTAAATGTTTAGTGGGTTATTGGAATTGGTCAGAGTTTAATATATAGAATATTTTTAAGTAAAAGGTCACGGTCGGTGCTGAAAGATTGGGGAAAGGGTACCACATACAACATCGAGGACGAAATCGATTTGGAAATGCAAATTAGTTTTGATATTTTCATATCTCAAATTGCGGTTTTTGAGGTTGGATGATTCTACTTTGTCGGGGAGATTGAGCACGCGCAATTTTGGATGTACAATGCTCGGCTACGAAAAAGTTGTGCCATTATATGTAGGAGGTAAGGGTAAAAAAGAAGAATGACAACGAGAGCTAGCAAAGAAAACTTTTCATGTGTTCACTGTGCCAGTCCATTGGTTTTCCATTAGAGAGCATTATCAGAGTGAAACCAATGGGGTAGAGATGATGTTTACGACCATTCAATCCGATTCTGTCTGTATCCAAGTGCAAGTTGGCTGTGCACATATGACGCAGGTAAAATAATCGGATTCAGTCGTTATACATCACCGTCACTCCAGTAACCAAGTTGAATAATTAATCGCATAAATCGGTTTAGTTTTTCACGTAATAAACTTTAATAAAATTAAAATTGCTTCGTGCGTTTCTAAAAAAAATATGTATGTGACGTTTGTTGAATTTTTAAAAAAAAGTCTTGGATTTTCTTTAAATCATATAAGTAAAACCGAATATATACTCTACATACACGCTGGGGTGTCATTCCCATGTCTGTTTTTCCCTTTGTGAGAATCTTAACATATGGATGAGGGAAAGAAAAGAAAGCTTGTGCAACTGGGATAAAAGAAGCTTCAAAATGCATTAGTGCATATTGCATTTCAATACAAGAACGACCGGGATTTTTTTTTCATCGAAATTTTTTTTTTTTTTTTTTTAAGTTTACAAATGGATTTGAAGTAACGTAATGGAAGAATTTTTTTTAATGCATTGAAAATAAGAAAATCGTACTGAGCGTTAACGTTAATAATGTGGGTTAGCTGACCAGCTTAGTATGATTTTTTGTTTAATCTGTTCGGTTTCATCAAAATTATGATCGCAAGAAAAGTTTCGGGATTATATTCTTGAATAAATCGACATTGGACTTTAGAAGAAGTGCACTGTCAACTTTAACGCATTAGTTCTTCTTTTGATGGTGAGATAAACGCGGCCCGAATGGTGGACGTAATTCAATGAAATATTTCTGGCACTAGTTTTCTTCTATTCCGTGGTTTCACGCGTCGTTCGATATTGGTAAAGAGAAGGAAACTGCGTTACGGGAAATGATGTTATTACAGTTTTAATTTTTGAAATTGATAAACGTAATAGTATAATACCACGAAGAATGAAAAGACGTACGATCGTAACTGACTGAAGAAAAAAAATGTAGAAATTCTTTTTCTGCAATGCGGTTTCAGTTTGTTGAACGCCATTTTTTCTTAACTTTTTCCTTTTCATATTCAGAAATTACATATTTAAATACCGAAGAAGTTTCATTTCTCTAACGTTTCAATTCTACCTATCAAATGTTGCTAAACGAATTCGCGGCGTTTCGTGTACGTGCTCTACTTTTGCTGAAAAAGACACCGAGAGAAAGAGGTGCGCGTATTAAATCAATACCGTTTCTACAGAAACAGACTCTCTAAGTAAGATATGCTTTTTCCATTCGTTTCTACGAAGATTTTCATAAATGCAAGTAAAAACTTAGAACTTAAGAATATAGATCCATAAGACTCCCTCATTTCTGAAGTAAGCTGCCCAACTGATTCGTTTCTCTAAATGTGTAGAGTAAGCTAAGTTTTGCCTTTTCCACTTTCCAGTTAAAAAGTTGCAAAGGTCAGTTTATTGTGTAAGCTCTTTTCAAAGCTTGTCGTCAGGCCGACAGCATTGCCTTCCTGTCAGCCTTCTTTTACAGGATAAGCTTTGTCTCGAATGCCTTCGACTAAATGACCGTTTCCTCAGCGTTTGCTCTATCTGCAAGACACCTGTCTTGCAAGGGCAGCTAAGCGTACACGAGCGAAGCTGGGCCATCGAAGTAGAATAGAACAGAAGCTGTCAAGCTTCGCATTCATTAATCGTCACTTAATCTCTTTTAGGGGGTGGGGGATGAACAAGTGGCTTGTAATCGATGAAAACGAAAGTCCCTCTTTTCTTTTACTCTCACCTTTAACGCGCCGTCATTCGAGCAAAACTCCCCCTCCTCATCGCTTGTTAATACTCATGTGGGTGGCATAAAAGTGTGAATAATTCCTCGGTACGCTTGATAAATAAACTGTCAGAGTTGACAGTGCTGCTCGGTTTGTGAATAAGATGGATGACTGAATAACATTACAGGGTTTTGTATAATAGACTTAAAATGCCGTGTCTGTTTGTGCACGTGTGCACGTTGGAAAATGTCTTGAGCGATGTTGTTTAGACGTTGAATTTTTTTCTTTACTTATTAATTTATTTCAATTTTTTTTTAAAACTATTTCTATTAGTTATGCATGCACGCGGCACAACATATTTTGTGGTTATCTCAGCGTGAAAAATTGTACTGTATTTGTGAAATGGGGGATTGTAAATATTGTATTGAGGTGGAAAAAGAGGTTAATCGGTTACGATATAACACAGGTGACGGTGACGCGACAGCTTTAATGGCAGTTGTTGTTTTAATGTGATGGTTGACAAGCAGACAAGGTGGATATTTTGAACCTTGGCCAAGCCTGAACTATGCACTTTCAGTTTTTGATTAGTATTGTTTTAGGGAATTTTGCGATAAATTCACTTTACGTTAGTACTAATATAGTTTAGTTCTGATTCAGTTCGACAGTTAGGATTAAAATTACCTGTCAAGTAAGTGGCGTTTTAACTTAGTATGTTGTCTTTTTTGTTGGTCAATTTGAAATAATATGCTGTAAGTAGTACTTATTTATTACTTGTTAAAACTAGTATGGCCAGATGTAGGTGGGTCAGTCTTAGGGACGCCACAATTACTTGTAGAGGAAATACGAGAATTTTTATTGCGACACCCCCCAATTTCCCCCATTAAACTTTGTACCTTTTGCTATTTTAAGTTTTACTGCTCTAGTCGCACGTAGTTGTTAGTGAAACATATGTAGTTTTGAGTATTTAGGACACAGAATAAAGTTGTTACTCGTTGGAATCACAACGCTCTTTCTGGTTCCCGCGCAAGTTAGCTTTCAGATGCAAATTATAAATTTTTGGAACTAGTACACGCGGAAAACACCCAACAAGAACTTGGATTATGATGTAACTGCAGCATTACTGTCTTTTCCTTGTTCATTGATATTTTTTGTCTGTTTGTCGCCTGGTGACTTTGATGTTTGGGTGACAGTAAACCTCTATTACAGCTACTAATAACAACATGATCATCAGTAAATGAGTATTCTAGTTTAACTTGACAGAAACTCTTAATTCTGCATATACTAGTACACGTGAATAATTAAAACATCTTGCCAAAGGAGTTATTGTACACGGCCCGCCGCAAATATAGAGGCAACAAAGGCCAACAGTTGCGACACCCGCTGTCATTTGTCGTCATTCTGACTGTTGAGATGTTTTGCCAATAACAATGAAAATGACGTCATTCGACAGCCGTTGTCTCATCTGTTGGCCTTTGTTGCCTCTCTTTGTGGCGGGTCTAAAGAATCTGATTCAGAAAACCGTTTCTGCACAGAGAAGACGGAATGATGGATACTCTTGAGGCCAGGCCGTTTGGTATTCATTACGTATTCGCTGTGAACTTCGTAACGAAAAAATTACAAGGTAATTTATTCAGCCACTAAACGTGGTTTCTATAGATGAATGTCAATTGTCCAATGTTGTTGACGTTTCTCCGCTCATCGCTACCCCTAGATGTCGTCTTTCTTTTGTTTTCCCGTTCGTGCTGCTGTTTAATTGCTTTTAGTTTTAAGGCTAATGGATGATGAATGCATGTGATTAAGCGGCAATCCTCTTTCCTCACAGTACACACGACTCTCGTCGCAAATGTGCATCAAGTTGCACAGGCCTCTCTGTTTGTGCAACTCGGGATTACAAGAGGACTAATGTGCGAAAAGTTTGCACTCACGTTTTTTAATTAGCTGACACACGCACAACTGTTTTAGACGAGGGACAAAAACATATCAGTGGAAGCTTAACAACGGTTGGGAAGACGTGCACGTGTAACGATTTAAATAGACGAGGGGTAATTAAATGTAAACAGTTTGCTTTTGTGTCGCTTTTATTTTTAGGGGTAAATTGTAACTGGAGCAAAATTGCACGTTAATGGGGCTCATGTTAAGCGTAATCCACTTTATTTCGATATGGCAATTGCACAAACGGGTGAACGATATCCATTGCACTTTTCATGAGTCATTACGGTAGACGCGCGTTTTGAATCACGTGACTGGTTGTCCCTCGTGAACCGTGATGCGCGAAATAGAGTTGTCATGAAAACGCATTGGCGGTAAAGGGTATGAGGGGGTCCGGTGATGAGTTAATCTTAAACGCGTAGTTGCAAGCTGGTGAGAATTAAGGCTTAAGTGTTAGACGTATTTTCACGGGAAAATTAAGAACTTGGCTTTAGCGTGACGCGTTCACCCCACAATTTATGACCATAGTGGTAATTAAACCAAGGGGATGCGATGGTGAATGAACTCGCGACCTCAACTAAAGGTGTTTTCTCCGGGTGATGTTATAACACTCTTCACTAAACGATAACCCGATTTTAAGTTGTGTACATAACGAGCGCTAGAACGCACGCGTGTGTGTGTTAGTCTTTTATTTGTTGATATCATTTTCTCAACTACTTATGTCACAACAAATGTCTGTTGCATCTACGGTTTGTAAACAAATAACTGGCAGTAAATTTTGGATCACGCCGAGAAAAGTTCGTTATTTTTTAGGACTTTGGTGTCATTTTGTGTACGATTATTGGATCTAAAAGCAAAAAACTATCATTGAACAATAAACGATGTCACGCTAGCTTAGATTTGCACATCACGCTATATACGCGGACAAGGGAGAAAAAAACCAACTCAAGTTTATTTTGTCAGTTACTTGGAGTTTCGTGACTTTGGAAGTTTTTATTTCAAGCTCCAAAAAAATATGGCACGACACGTCAAATCCTAAACGTGACTGCAACGCTTGCCAATATAGATTTTATTCCACTCTCCACGCCTATCATTATTTTGTTACCATAAAATTTTTTTATTCGTCAATGATTATTATTGTGATTTATTATCACAACTATTAGAAACTCCGCTATGAAAACAAAATGTCTCTTGCTAACATTCTTTGATTGAAGAAGATTAAAAATACACGCCTAAAAAGATCAAGTTTGGCAGTAATTCAACTGCTGGAAGATATACGCAAATGAATTTTCGTCGTGAAGTTGGATTAAGTTTGAGAGTACATTTCACCGTTGATGCTAAGAGATAGAGATGACATGATTTGTTAGCTTATTGTACCAAATTGATTTTATTAATTACCGCGAATGATATCAGTCATCAAACTGTCAGAAGTAATGCTGAGAAATTATGTTATTGAGAAATTTATATCATTCCATTTTTCCTTTCGCTTCTCCGTCTGATTTTGGTTCATATATACTGTATATATCGTCATCTTTCATTAGTTTCTGACAAATTCTGTTTTAATGTCGAAAGAATTTGATTAATTCTCGTGACTGTTTGCTGTCTAATAGGAGGTTGGCGATTAATTTCTCATTTGAAGAAAGTCGAAGTGAGAAAAGTCATTAGACTTGTCGTTTGTATTAGTAATTTGAAGCTAGAAATATCGTTTCTGAAGAACTGATCAATTTTCCAATTTTTTTCCTTTTCCCTTTCGCTTTCTTTTAAAGTTGTACCGCAAAATTTATGTGCGTGGTAAAATACTCGTTCCACTTTTTATTTCTTTTTTATTTCTCTCAGTTTAAAATATATTTCCGTAGAAATTTCGTTAATTATATTGTAAGAATAATGGTGCAAAGTAAAAGGAAATAATTTGTGGTACAGTGAAAGAAAAGATTAATAAACCGTATTGAACTATAAAATAGAATAATTGAAATCTTTGTACTCACCACCCAACCTGAGTTCGGCTGCTGCTTGCGCTGTTTCGTCTTCGTTTTGTGCGAAGCATTGATACATTCCTCGATCTTCTCTTTGGACGGCTTGTAGAAGGAGCATTTCTTTTGCGGGGAATGTGGGTGCGTTGCTCCCATCAGTGGGCAACAGACGTCCATTTCGAAACCACGTCACTGACGTGACAGGGTGGCCGGCGATGACACAATGGAAGGAAGCTGATTTGCCCACGTCAATCTCTTGTTCTTGGGGCTCAATATGAGCCGATAGGGGAGCTGGGAAAACGAAAAGACAAGACGAGATGTTTACAATGATTGTAACAGTTGTCGGAAGACAGGATTTTGCCAGTTTATTTGATAGAAATCACTGGCTTGTAGACATTACTTGCGGTGGTAAACCAAAATTGAAGAATTTTATTTTATTTCTGGTAAGAATAACATAAAAACTTCGAGATAAGAATCGTATTTTAGTAGGAATGAGCGCTTACTAAAGGAAATGTTAGATTTTATTATGTTTTTAAGCTTTGGTTTATTTGTATATAAAGACAGTAATTGTTTGAAACATTGCATATTTAGTGTGACTTTTATTTTATTTTATTTTTTACTATATCAATATTTCCCCATCTGAGTCTGCAAAATTGAGGAAAAAAAATTCTGTGATCCATCACAAAAGACAGATAGCCGTATACTTGGCAAAAGGACGAGGCAGAACTGGAAAGAATATATATTCACGTAAAGCTAAAAAAAAACCACAACAAAAAGATTGCAAAAAATTGAAGAGAGGATACCGTCTGCTTTGGCAGTTGAGGGGGATAGACTCAGTGTGGCGTCTTACCCGTGTTATTTGTTGTCAGTTGTGTGGCGTGACGGAACTAGCTTTGCAAGCCACTCCCTGCTGTTTTGGTATGGAAGCCACCAGGAAGGGTCTGCTTTCCAAATAACAGACTCCCTGTGGACCTAGGACAGGGTCCTGCGCCAGTTTCCGGCGCGGCTACGAAAGTGAATGTACTGCTGCGGAGGCTAATGGGGTTTGTTAAGGGGTTTGGGTTTGTGAGCAGTTTTCTCGGTCTCCAGTCTATGAGGCGACGCGCCACTAGTTGGATTAGTGCCCGGTCACTAGCGTATAGTGGGTGGTCAGGAGGAGTTTCGTCCGTTGCTGGGGGCGACGGTGTCTCGAAGCGTGCAGATTACTTTTAAAAGCTTTTTTTCCTGCGCAGCTCCCATCAACGTGTGTGGTAAAGAAGAGTGGATTTGATGGTGGACAACTGAGTGTGAATTGGGTTCTATCTTTGTAATAAAAAACTTAAAGTTCTAAGAAGATGTTCTTTAGTTTTGAAGAATGTAAACGAGAGGATTTGTTATGTTCGGGTGTTTTAAATAAAAAAGAAGATGGGCGGTGATAAATTACAGTCGTAAGTGAAAGTGAGAGCGTATGAGAAAGTGAGTGTATGTTTCACTAGAAGTCACACGCACAATGGAGCAAATGCGTTGATTGTAGTTTCATCTTAATGGGAATTTTGAATTCACTTGTAATGTTTGTAAGCAACATACTGTGTCCATTTAAAACAGCACAAGCGGGCAATGTTGGTTTTATGGTCAGAAGGCTTTTCTCTAACTGGCTTCCATGTGTATCTAATGTAGTCCACTTTATGGTAAGCAAAGGAGAGAATGTGCTGGATAGTTACATAGCAATAGGATTAAGCCAATGTTACCACACCGCACGGCAACCAGGGTGGGAAGAATATTTACGCTTCAATCAGCGGCATCACCGCTGATTTTTGGTATAATAATACTGATCAACTCACCTGAAATGGTGAGTGTGGATTCAACCTTCTCTTCTCCCACCGTGTTGCTGATGACACACACGTATTTTCCGCCGTCTTGCACTTGAGGATGCCGTAGCATTAACTGCCCGTCCAATAGCACCATATCTTGATTGGATTGCACTGGCACCAGCTGCTTCTTCACTGCTCGAAACCACCTGTAACGCGTGAGCAAAAAAATAAAATGTATATTAAGGAATTTAATCTGCTGAAAGGATTAACTTAAATATTTTATTTACTGCGATAACAACACGAATAAAACTAATTGCAGTTATCAATATTTAAATATTCTTTATTTTATCTACAGTAAGTGCAGTTTTTTGTTTTATTGATTAGGAAAAATCCGCTGTTATCACGTGTAATTGAATTTGCAAAT
Organism: Stigmatogaster subterranea; assembly: GCA_034696085.1. Taxonomy (NCBI): domain Eukaryota; kingdom Metazoa; phylum Arthropoda; class Chilopoda; order Geophilomorpha; family Himantariidae; genus Stigmatogaster; species Stigmatogaster subterranea. The sequence continues at coordinate 32,651 of JAQIWS010000053.1, forward strand.
AATATAGAGATAAAAAAAAATTGGATTTTTCTTTAATTTGTTTGGTAGGGAAATGAAAAAATATATTTTTTTACTGCGGCAAAAAAACATAGATGAAATTGTGCTGTGTATGAAGAAAAAAAAGAAATTACAAAGCCTTGGAGACTAGAACGCTTGCAGTAATTTGAAAAAATTATTTCCATGTTTTTGAGAACATTTATTATCAAAAAATCTTTAATAACTTTAAAAATAGACTTTTTTAAAGCAAACCACTTAATGTACGGATTGTAGGAACGTAAAGCAGGATTGAGACAGTTTCTATTTTAATAGTGGCTTTGGAAGTCATTTGTTCTTGTTTGTGTAAGCCTTATTTTAACGCAAACTGATAGTTCTCATAATCTCACAGAAAAACTCTTGATGTGATTGCGTGGTTTTGCAAGAGGTCATCAAGCTTATGCTAACAGAAAAGGGAAATTTGAATTTAAAGCAGACGATTTCGCCGTGGAAAGACAACGTTGAATGAAAAACGGGAAAAGGGAGGTTACGAGAAAAGGTGTCTGCGGCCAGGATTCGCTTGTCTTATGTTAAGGGCGGTTGTTGTGACTGAAGAGGTCGTGTCATCCATATTCATTGCCTCCCCCTAAGTGCGGTAAAAAAAATTCACCCGTTTAGCGAGTGAATTTAAAGTCTAACCCGGCGAAATGAAGATTGGTTAGACAGGTGGTGTTGCAGTTACGATTTCACGAATAAAAATAATAAAAGGATGGAACAAAAAACTAGAAAAATAATTGCTCTTTTCGTAATTTCAACGTGCGTAATTATAAGGAGTGCACTTTAAGTTTTTTTTTTATAACTTTTATTTACCTGTAGGTGGGAGCAGGATATGCCTGAGCTGCGCACGGTAGTTCGATGGTTTGTCCGACACGAGACACGACGTTGCCCACGCCGTGTGATATTCTGGGAGGCACGCTGCTTTTCGGATCTGGTATATAACAAGAAAAAGAATAAAGCATAAAGTATATGTAATCCTTTGCAACGACTGGCTTTTACGAGCACCACTGCGACAGTTGGAGTATCCCACATGCAAATGAAGCGAGAAACGTTCGCAGTCGTGTAGAGTTGATTACTCAAAGAGCGGTAAGCCCCACGCCGGCGTGTTATGGTTAGTTGTTTAGAATTTCAGCAAGTGTAAAGTGTAAGGGTTTTGTCTACACGACTCATTTTATTTTATGCACGTGGTGGCGTGTTTTATTTAGGATCCCCGACGAATTTTAGTTTTATTTTGATAGGATCATGTTAGCATTAGAGAAAGAGGAAAGTTGTATGTTATTTAGTGGAGGGTTTGCGGTGCGAATGAAAGAATTAAACAGTTTTACATGGGCTGATGATGTTTACTTATTTTTCGTGCTTTGTGTACAAAGTTGTGGTTATTTGTGTAGTGTGTAATGCACGTTGAAACATGCAATTTGGAGTGTATCCACAGTATCTGTATGGTGGCTTGATGTTGTTTTCTGACGCGTAAACACGAAATGCGATACGAGATGAAAGTATTAAATAATCTGGAGAACATCGAGCATCAACCGAGTAATTGAGTGGTAGACAAATATCGAATCGAGATTTTAAGTGGAGTTAACGGCGAGACACTCACAGCTCCGACTGTTTCTAATTTTATTTCTACCCGTTGCATCTTATTAATATTTCAGTAATGTCTTTGCAAAGTGACACGTGATGTGTAATTGAGTCCTGAGTAAGGGAATAATGTGAAACGTGATGAGGGAGAACACTTTGCTTAGAAATGTAGAGGTGTGTAGACGAGTTCATCAAGTATTAAAATTAAGATGAGTTGCATGCAGTTTCTGCGTAATCACGGGACTGAGCGACATGTATTAATGATGCATACGTCATTAATTACGCAACTCTCTAATGAAAATATACGGTGGGCTGTGGTACATACGCATTAAAAAGAACGGCAATGTGGCTTATGAAGCAAAAAAAAAGATTAGTGTTTTAGATTTTTTTATGTTCGCGTGTCGGAATTTTTTTTTAGATAATGCTAGGTCTTCGTTCAGTTTTATTTCCCCCCAAGCAGTAAGAAAATACTGGGATCAGACGCGCGTCTATATTCACAAAATTTAATGATGACTCTCAACTTCACTGATATTGATAGGCGGTGTGACTTAGGCTTGTGCGAGTAATTCATTTTCACTCTGGCAGTTATATGACTGTTCACCCGATCTGGTGCAGTCTTTCTATCGATTTGATGTATCTCTCTGGCTTCGTGGATGACGGGAGATTGCTCTCATTGTGTGTCGAGCCTGTTGTAGCTGGCTTTTCATCAGAACCAAGAACGACGCGTAATATTTGCAACCGTCACGGCAGAGAAATGCTGCCAAGATATTGATTATAATTTTGTTTACGCGTAGTAATAGAGACGTGCATCTTTAACGATTGGCATCCAAGATCGTTATTTGTGTTATCAATCTGTTCTAATGACACGACAGTGTCGAGTTTGTGGTATTTATTGATAATAATCGTGCACAAACACACAAGTACTCAAAACAGTTGACGGGTAGGATTCGCTGCTCACCTGTCACGATCAGTCGACCGGAACTGCTTAGCACAATCTCGCCTGTCAGTTTATGGCGAGTTTTGCATCGGTACGTTCTGGAACCGTCGTCTACGCTGACTTCATAGATGTACAATTCCCCGGTTGAGAGCCGTACAAATCTTTCTGTCGTGAATAAATAAAAGTGAGTAATATATTAGTAAAATATTAAAGCCAATCGTAGGAGAACCGCATCTTTATGTTATTAATATTTATGCTTGTCTTAGTTGGAAGATTAACTTTTGTATTGACTTTGATTAGAGTCGCTGCCTTATTTCCGTTAACCCTGAATATACCGCGCTGAAGGTGAATTTGTGGGTCAAGAGGACAGTTCTTGACCGTTATGAGGTTAGGACCTGCGGTCATAGTTTATCTGTGGACAGAGTTGGTGGTTGAGGCCATCGCGCGAGAAATCCTCAGATGTTTGACTCCTCGTGGATATAAATGTCGCGGTTGGAGTGATCTTGTGACTGTGTGGCGGGTGAACAACCTTCGTAATAAGAGTTGATCTTGTGTGATAGCATTTTCAAGGCAACGTCATTTTGTCCCAGTCCACCATCAATTCTGTCAAGATGATGAAAGGAGACGGACTAACCAACGGCTGAAGTCAACCGTGGTCTGGGTTATGCTGTAATAACAGGGAATGAACTACGGCAATTTTAGGGTGTGGAGGAAGTTGTTGCCTCTTTGGCATTTGTGATTAGGTGTCAAATTTGAGTTGGACTCCAGTGCATTGTAATGCGCAAAAGTGCATCGTAAATTGGTTGTTTTATGTAAAACGACTGACTTATTTCACACGGAAGTTGGCGTTTTGCAATTTGTCTCATCAATGATTCACGGATGTCAGGGTTTGGTGTTTCTTTTGTGTCTGTCGAGCAAAATAATTTACGCGGTGTGCACTCAGCACTAATTGGTTTGTTTGACAAGAATTGGTTTCACTTTCCGGGAAATAAAATGTCGTAAAAAATACAATAAGCTATTTTGTTTCTATGATGCTAATATATTATAAATGTAATTTTCATTTTGCAAACGAGTTTCATTTTTTAATCTGGAAAAATATGATCTGCTGCGGTGAAGAGTGCGTTGCGGTTTGGGTAAATTTGCAAAGAATGTAAGAAAAATTGTTAGTCGGTTCTTCGATAGAACGCTAGACAGCAGGCTCTGGTGATTTCCTCGCCTCTTTATTTGACTTTACTTTAGATGAAGAGGCAGAATGTATTTGCCATGCAATGACAGAGGCAGAGAAAGGCCAATTGTGAAGACTTGTCCTCCTCTTGTTATTGTTCGCGTGGTTTCAATTAAGGCTTTCTTGTTTTCGACACCGCGGAAAGCTAGCCAAAGACTGCAGGATTACCACTTTGGCTCTGTATCGGAGATGGTGAGAACAAAGAAAAAAAAGTAAAGAAAAAAGAAAGAAAAGCAAGTTCACAGGTTTACACTCGAGCATCAAAGCCGCTTCTCTTGCCATGCAATCACAGTGGTACGCCTGAGTGACGGCAATACGACGAGCGGATTGCCATCGGGATTGGGAAGATGCCACAGAAAGACTGAATGGTTGGATGTATTGGTTTGGAAATGAGAAGGAAGTGTAGTCGAAAAGCACAGGGAAATGGCGGTAGCGTTGATATCACGCTATTGAAGCGATGAAAAACGTGATAATTGCAAATATACGTTGATTGCCGGATGGTGTTCGAATGTATTGCACGGAGATTGTGGATTTAGTTTCGTCTGTATAATCTGAATGATAAATCAGCCAGATTTATGTTACTGTGTAATGAATGGCAGCAATCGTTCGAAATCGACATGAAATCTAGAAGGATTGAATTGCATTTGCTTAAATCTTTAGTAAAACGTAAGCTGCTTGCAAAAGAAATATCTCTCGATGTGTGCGCATTTCTCATTTGTTGATGATGATCGTTTCACTGCTCTGACCTCGATAGTTGGTGTCCTGCTGGGCGTTTGGTAGGTTGATATGAAGATATAAATTGTTCACTTCCTTTCCCTCTTTTCGTGATTGACGTTCAGTTAATACGAGGATGTGCTGTTTTGAGAATAATAATCGAGTGCAATTTTTGTGTAAGACACGGCAGGTGGAAATTGTAAGGGGTTAATTATACATAAATAAATTTAGATTGAGGAGTAATTTCCGATTAGAATTGAAAAGGGAAAGTAATAATTATTAAAGTGTTAATGAAAGCGTTGAGGTTTGAACGTGCATACAAAAGAAAATGTAATAAACAATTGTGTGCATTGTCGAGCAGATGTTTTGTTATATTGGGGCTATGAATATTTGATAGTATTGAACGGCATGAATTTTAAAAGACATGTAACAAGATTAATTTGGAAGAGTTCCAACGAAAAGTTGCAAGCGATATAAAGTGACCTAGGGGTGTCCCAACATGTCACATGGCACGTTTTGATCTCTTAACCGACACTGAGACAAGCGGAGGCTACGTGTATGTGGATGTTTAACACAATGATTGGGCATTTCCCAGTGGAAGTAGGTTGTATGTTTGTTTGCACTGAATTGACACAAAAGGTTCGTGATTACGTGCGTTGTTGCAAACGAGATTAAAAAAAAAAATTGCGGTTTTAAAATGTAAGTTTGTCGGTCTATTTTGAAAAGGCTATTGTAACTACAATATTTTGTTTATTAGATGGAAATATTGTCAGGCGAAACGGTTTGTTTGCTTTTCTGAACGTAAACCATTAATTATTCATTTAGTTTGATAAAGCAGAAATAAACAAAGATCTCGTTTTGTGTGGATTGTGAGCGGATTATTTCCAATAGGAGTTTATTCGGTTGAATGTCGGTGTTGGTTGCGAAAGTCGGAGTCGTTGAACGTCTGCTTTAATGATTGTTACAATGCTTTACTTTACTTTTGTTTGCGCAACGTTTTTGTTTGTCCAAAACGGAAATCACACTTTTACCGCTCGAACAGCAAATTGCGCACAGACATCCTTTGTGGAATGATGTTACTGCCAGCTCGCACAAGACTTCGTCTATTATTTGTTGTTCATCGATTGCATGAGCATCGAATATAAATCAGACGAGTGCAAGTGAAATAATTATTGATTTTTTTTGGCTTGTCGAGGGCAAAGTGAAGTCTTTCTTTTCTTTCCCTTTTTTTGTCTTGGCGGAACTGACTGCAGGGTGAATTCTACAAAAGGCTTCCGCGTCAGTTTGAGTGCGAGACGTGAGTGTAATAATTCATCACTTCTCACATACATTAATAACATTATTTGTGACAAAATTCTTTCCAAACTTTCTAGAAAATAGATGGTTGGTAACTGTAATGTGGATTAAATAAATATAAAATAGAAGCTTATCTCGATTATACTACATTTACATTTTGTATAAAATAAATTTTTTATGGGCGGAAAAACTAATAGATCTTGTTTGTTCCAAGAAGATTGGGTGGAATTTTTGTTGAATTGGGGATATCATTTCCCTAGGCTATGATTTTAGAAAAGTTGAAATTGCTGATAGTGCAAGAAGTGTTTGGTTGCTATTCTTGCCTCCATTGCCGCCTTCTCTTGCATTGAAGAGATTTGTCACAGACTTTCATTGCCGTTTATGTCATGAGGGAACTGCTACTACGCTTCTTATCTTTCCATACTGTCGCCTCTGCATGCCGCGTGAAGCTTCATAGCAGTTTTATAACGTGAGCTAGCAGAGCAGATTGAAAGTTGTATAAGGGTCACGCGAAAACGATATACAGGCGAGATAATAAAAAGATTTCTTTTTTGCTTATCTAGTCACAACTATAAAACCAACGGACGTTAGAGTGGACACCTGCGATTGGATTATTTTCTCTTCATTAACTAGCAGGTAGTTCAACGAGATGAGAAAAGTTGAATTGAGATTAAGTTTTAAAACCAAATTGACTAAAATGTGCATTAGAGAAGTCTAAGTGCATCACCGAAGTAGTAACGGAATTACAACGCTCTTCTCTTTTGTCGACATCAGCCAATATTGCATCGTAGTTTTCTGTAAGAAGCACTTAACGGAAAACTGTCTTACTACTTTGCTTATTAATCAACAAGTTGCAGACTTGTTTCTCTGGTAAGTTTTACGGGCTCGGCTTACAGTAATAATCCAGGTTAACAAGCGAGAATATTCAAAAACACAGCCAGAAGCAATGTCACTGCATACACTTTATGCAACGTTCATCATTTGCCATTGCCGGATTTGATTAGAGTCAAAGCCAGACGACGAAGTCACTTTATCTTACTGGGCGTGCTTAAGGTTTAAAATAAGCCTTAGGTATGTTCGTGTATTACACGTAAATTGATGCTGAGTTAAATGTTAGCTTCGTTGGTAAATTAAACAAAATTGAGAGGTCGATCCCTGTAGGGGTGTACGAAAAGTGCAGGTTATTTTATGTAGATAACTTAGCAAAATTGGATTATTCATAAAGCACCGCTGAAATGCACGGAGCTTTTAGAAAATTGTTAATATTGCAGAGGTATGTATTAAGGATAATTTGTACTTCAGCAAAGAGTGAGTTGCTATGTTATGACTAAACATTTAATTTTTGTACCGTAATCTATATTTCTGCTCGTCACATTGCGTTAAAAAAAAATTCATGTTTGATGATTATTTCGTGATTAAAATTTGTAAAGTTACTAAACAATAATTATAATTTCAGGATACATTAAACAAATTAAAAATCTTGCAAAGTTTAACAATTTTTATTATATGATCAATAGCCGTGGTAAAAGCGTTCGTCGTGAATAAATACTAAAATAAAAATCTTTTCTTGAGTTAAATTTTCCAGTTACGGGAACTGGAAGATTTTACAGTTACATCTACAACAGTTTCTAACCGACAAAACCAGACGCATACAAAAATCAATAAAGCTGATTGGATTTTCCAATAAAATAACATATTTGTTGAAAAGAGCAGAAATTCAAATACGGAAAAATTACGAAGTTTGCGTGGACATACACGCAATTTATTTGCGGGTACGGTTATTTATATTTAATTATTAGAAATAAGATTTACGATGACACCAACCTCTTTTTTTCTTTTTCCTAAGTGAAGATTTCATTACCACATTAATGTGAAAACTACGCCAACACATTTTATTTATTTTTATATACGTATATATATATTTTTATTTTAATCAAGGAAAACTCAACGATCGCCATAAATTGCACCGGTTTAATGATCTGCATTAAATTGGATCACGTAGTCTCAATTTCATGCAAATATTTGGATGGAGAAGACCTGTTTGTTTATCTTCAATACTTTTTTTTGTAAAAACCAAACCAGAGAACGCTTGTTGGGTGATATGAATTGAAAAATACAAAAATTTTGATTGGCCGATGAACGTGTTTTGAATAGGGAGAGGAATTTTGTCTTAAGATTGCATGTTTTCTTTGAGCGAACCTGATGTGAAAATAACAATAATTGCAGGATTTCGTGTTTGGGTATTACGCCTTGCCAAGCGGAACGCCTGTTCCATGTTATTGCAAGAAGATTAACGACAAAAAGAAATTACAGGCTCTTACATCTACTTAAAAAAAAGGTAAAAAAGTTATAATAGTTTTTAAAAAATCATTTTTGACGACGAAAAATAAGAAAAGAAAATTGAATTGTGCGGCATATTTTTGACTTTTAACCAATACTGCCTCCGAGAATATGCACAAAATAAACATCAATATTCGAGAAAGGAAAAGTGGAAGTTGTACAAAGTATATTTTATTTACTTACTTGCTTCCGGATATGCGTGAATGTCAACGTCATCTTTAAGCCATGAGGTGACAGTAATGTAGTCCTTGACGAAACTCGGGACGTGACATTTGAGAACTGCTATGTTTCCTTTGATGACGAATTCGTCGTACACTTGCACTTTGTAGAATTGCTTCACAACTGAACAAAAAGAGAGAAAAATAATATGAAAAGCTTAAGATGACAGTATGTTTTTATTTTATAAGGACGGGGAAAAGTAGACGTTCGAGGGAAAACGTCAGAAAATGTCTTTAAAAGTTATATGAGTTTTCGTAGTATGTACTTTGTGAAAAGATGATGTGTTGAGTCTTCAGATATAAATATAAAACCCTCAAGATAAATTTAAAATCCGTAAGATTGATTTAGAAGATCCATAACCTTTGAGGCAAGTCCGAAGCATTTGAAAAAAGAATTGCAGAAGAAAAGTAGTATAATAAAAAGTATTACAACTAAAAGAAACCAGAAAAAAACCAGGCCGAAAAGTAGAGAAGTGAGTGGCAAAAACATACAACGTGTTCATCTGTAGATGGACGGTCTGTAGAGTTTTGGGTAAGCAAAAAATAAGAGAATGAATTGATGGTAGAAAAAGATGGTTATATCCCCAGCCCATTGTCATTATATTGGTCTACACAATTTGATATCAGTTACCTAGCCACTGGCACAAAGCCAAAATTTGAGCGTTTCCTCGAAAGGCACATGACTTCATCTAGTGGAATATTGCAAAGTGTGTTTTCATATCGTAAAGTTATCTGTCCAATCTAATTCTCTTGGCTTCTTTTCAACTCCCACTGTTTCCTATAGGAAATTTCCATGGTCTTTTCAGCAAGAGAGCGTAAGAATAGAGAAGATCCCCAGGCAGATACTAAGCCTGCTTTTTGAAAGTCTTATCCGTAGATAGATTGCTGAGATTAACAGATGTGACATTCCAAAGCTGACTGTCCGCCGTTGCATGATGGATTACATTATCACCATTGGCTACTCTGCTCGCGAACGTGATACAGAAAAAAAACAGGTGTAAGAAACGTTGACATTAGACGTGCGCGTGAGTTGAAAAATTATAAATCACTGCCTCATATTGTGTGTGTGGCTATAACCATAAAAGAAAAATTTAAAGCATCGGCTTTAAATGTTAAAATAAAGTATTAATTAAAAATGAGTAAAATGGGGAAATAATAATTGCACGCTTAACAGTAAGTTGAAGTATTAGTGGAGTTTGGTGATTTCGGTTAGTTTGTTACGCGTTTTGGTGATTTGAAAATAAATTAAACACGGCTTTCACTCAATTTGGTAAATAGTTATCTTATTACTCTTGCGAGCGTAATTTAGCAATGTAAACTATACATTAAACTGGATGGAACTATTCAAGGGCATGTCGGTGAAATTTCATTTCGCGGGCATACAGTTGAAATACCTTCGATATTTACGCAAATGTTGTGATGTGAAGGTGTTAATGGCGAACGCTTTTTAATGTCACCGCTATTATTTCTGAAAATGTAAGGGAGAAATTCTTTGGGAATGTCACTGTGGCGGAATGAGGCTCGTAAATTGTTTACGAGCGCACAAAAATATTTCTAAGTTACAAATTTTATTAGATGTGTTTCACACTTTTTAATTAGTAAATTTATATATTGTATTTGTTTGTTTGTTTATTTACTTGGTAATAATTTTCTAGAAGCAAAAAAAAAAAAAACTTGCGTAAGATTACACAGTTCGTTAAAATTAAAAACACTGCAGTGTTTCGTCATTTCGTCATTTGCACACCCGTTACGTTTCAATTTGAGCAGGTTTTAATTAGAAAATTGATTAGGGCAATTACTGTTCTTTTTGCTTTAAACGAGCACGCGTTAAAAAAAGTGAAAAAGCAGCGTGGAGGAAAAAATGTCAAAACAAAAGCTGTGAAATGATTTCGCAGTTTTAAACTTATCTATTGTGTTTGTGACGTTTTGTTTTTCATTATCAGAACGTAATTACTTTGCTTACTTTGCTTTTCTAATACCGGGCAAAATTAGCGCAAGCGGATGTAAACGCGAAACCCCTGCGCGAGAAGACGAGTTGGCAGACAAATGGGGGCGGCAACAGCTTGTACCGGGAGGAGGAAACGCAATTTCTACGGCGGACTTAGTTGTGTCTTGTTGCTTTACTTTATGAAGGCAATGGCGCAAAAGGCGTGAAGATTCCACCGTTTTAATTGTAGCAATTAAAGTGGTTGTAAATTGTTGGCGAGATCGAAAGGCGAAGCCAAGTTGATGAAACATTTCCGTGATCAAGGAAGTATTAAAGAAAAGAACAATACAATTTGAAATATTCACGTAAATGAACGCGTGCTAAAAGCGAATTTGTAGGGAAAGAATGGCTAAACGTGTTTGTTTTTTATTTTCTTCCTCTCTCTGCCGCTTTCTCTGCACGTTAGGTTAGATCGGTGGCAACGGAAGCGGGGGAAAAATTGTGTTCCATTCGAGTTGAATCATAAAGTTTGTTGGTTGTAGATTTTGAAACGGCGCTTTCGTTTTGATGCCATTTGGAGTGTCAACGCTTGAATGAAAGCGTAGAGTGCGAAGGAAGCAAGAGTCACCCTAGGTGAATGTTTGAATTTCAATATTGAACGGATAGATGCATGAATTTGCTAAGGGATTTTGTAAATTTCAAGCTTCTTGCTTTCCTAATGTATCAAGCAGTGCAGCATTGGATGTCGAATCCAGATTTGTATCGCATTACCGCTCTTATGCATCCAGTCATTGCTTGATCGAATTTCTGCTGAGAGTAGAGTGCGGTTGTACTTATTTTCGCTGTGATGATCGGGACATGGAAAGAAGATGCATCTTGCGTGGAGGATTTGAAATGTGCATAACGCATGAATGATATCGGCAAATTTTGTCAATCTTATTTGAAATGCGATGGACGTCGTGTAAAAACCGAGAGGAGAAAAAGAACTTATATTTCAATATATTCTCCAAAGTTCACTGAAGAACCTTTTCCGAGTGGTTTCCTTTCGTCGAAATGCATTAAATCTTGAATTTCGTAAGAAAAACATCGGAAAGCAATGAACGACGTACGGTATATTTTTCCAGCGTTGTACAGTAATAATAAAAATGAGACACGAAATGAGAAATGGGAGAATGTTGTAACCCTCCGAGTCGCGAGTATTAATTTAGCGAGACATTTAACCGAGTGATGATAGTAATTCGTGTACACGCTATCTCTCGGTGAAAAGCGTGATTACTAAGTTGTAATTTTAATCACCGTTATTTCACACCGGGAATGCTAGTGCTTCAATTATGCTGAGTACAGTACATAGTGTATATAGAAGAAAGAGCGAGAATTTTCTTTCATTTACAGAAAAGAAATGTAAAGTATTTTTTTCTCTTTCCTTTTCTCTCGGTATTCAGGTAATAAAAGGAGTGTTTCTGTTTTAATCTCGGTGCAGTGTGGGTTTAAAAGAGGGAGAGCGAAAAAGATAGAAAGAAAGAAAAAGCAGTAATCCATTTATCAGTGCCAGAGTTTTACTCTGTAGGGAATGTTTTTCGAATGCTGAGCTTTGGCAAAAATTTTCTAGAGTGAACGAGTAACCCGATGGCAATTAAAGAAAACGTCCAGATTTGATTAGGGCTAAGAGAGTGTAGCGATGTTTAGGTCTAGTAGACGGAAAACAATCTAGAAAACTATAGTGGAAGAAAACCCAGCTTGGGGTTAGCATTAACTCAAAACGAAAAAAAAAGGAATAGAAAGAAGAGGAGAATAACGGGGGAAAAATAGGGAAAGAGAAATAAATTGAGAATGGTGGATTTTCCTGCTACAGCAAAAATTTGTAGTGGATGGTTGAAATACTGTTGTGACACGAGCATCTTGTAGCGAAGGTGAAACCGTGAAATTGGTAGTTTGGCAGAGAGCTTTACACGGAATAAGATATAAAAAAGAAAATATAACATGCAAAGCATCCGATTGGAAGCATCTAGGAACGGGGTGGGCTTTCCGCATTGCACTCGAGCAGAGATGGGAAGCGTCATTCAGTCAGGATTTTTTTCCCCCGTCTTTGAAGAAAGGCGAAAATATTCGTAGCGGGGGGTGGAGTTGGTGCGCGGGAGGGGGAAGGGAATCTCAAACTTTTTTTTACGAGAGCAAAACGGTGGCGCGAGTGATCACGTGGTTTTTATTGCCATGGCAGGCATATTTTTGCAGCGTTGAGCATTTAAACTGCGTCATCAGCCTATTGGTTGATGAGAAGATGGAACGATTGGCAAGCGTGAGTTTTGAAAATTATTAACGATTATGAGTAGAGATAATTTCACTGCGTCCACAACAGCGTCAAATTGCAACCAAGTTAGATTAGGAATGATGGATTGTAAAAAGGGAGGAAAAGAGATAAAACTGCATCGGGAGGAAATTAGTGAATACTTTTGTGTGTGATCTTTTAGAGCCGCGCGAAGCGGAAGCAGAAAGCTATAATCAATAATTCGACTGGCTACTCTCAGGTGAATAGTGTTTGAGAGCGCTATTCGTTCATTTCGTTAAGGGAAAAAGGTGAGTCGCTTTGTCTCTGGAACTCTGTGGGGAAATCTTTCCACGAACAGGTTTCGAAATGTGCACTCTTATGGTGCGGTGCAATTAGCAACGAGGAATTAGAAGCATTTTTCAATGAGATTCGATGTGTGACTATATGGTGGGGCGTTGTAAACGGACAATAAGGGAATTGTCAGTCGAGCTAGGCCGTAACCACCAATAGAATTAGGAGGTTTGATTAAATCAGCCAATTTTATTACTTCATTATATTGCCGATTGGCAAGCTTAACAAGGTGATCGAACAGATGTATAGGAGTGAATTGCGAGTTTATTTGTGAAACGAGTGATTGATAAATTCTATATTAGTAAACAGGGAAACGGCGGATCTAAATGTACATAATTGAAGTGGAATTGATTAATTTCAGATTTTCTATTGACTCGGTGTTGTTTAATTATTTGCATTTTTTTATTGCAAATTTCATCCAGTGCGATGATATGATAAGCACGCGCTGGTTTTGATTAACAGGAACAATTATGGAAACTCTGCGGCGGATGGATTTGTGTTTGTTAGAACTCAGTATGACTAAGAAAAGGAGGTGAATTAGAAAACGGCGAAACACAATTAACTTTTGTAGATGGGAACTGACTTGTCATTCGCAGATGTTGCCGTTTAATAAGAAATAATATACATAGTGCAAAGTCGTGGGTTGTATTGCTGCTTGTGTTGATGGGTATGTAATCACATGTTTCGAACTGAACTGCTTGGTATTTTGTATCTGCGGTTGCGAGCGAGTTGAAGTGTTGTTGATATTGCAGCATTTCAAAAAGCATTTTTGGTTTGATCTTCTCCTACAATAATAAATAAATGAATATTTGTATCTACTTGTTTGCAAATGTATAATGACAAGAGGCTTTATTCGGTTGTCAATACTTTAGTTTTAGAGTAATTGTGTGAATGAATGTGTCATTGGGAATTTGATCCATTAAAACAACAAATAAGGATTAGATGTATGTAATGAGGATGAACGCTTTCAAATGTTCATATTGAATCATAAACTTGTCACTGATAACATATTCGTTTTGCCTTGGTTAATTTTGATGAGTGGACTTTAAAACCAAAACTAACTACTTTTTGAAACGATTGTAAAGAGAAGAGCAGAGAAAAGGGAGGCTAAAAGTGGGAGAAAAACAGCTGGGAAGCATTTGCATTACAATTGCAACTCTGTGCAAATATTACACAGATCGACGTCATGACGACAACGTTCTGCTTTCGGTTGACTCCACCTCCGCATTAGTTGCACGCTACCAAGGCGACGAGCTTTCTAACCAATTTGCATTCTAATTCCTCCTGGTAACGGCAACGACAGTCGCAAGTGACATGCAAATGGCTCAAAGTGTGCTCTGCCTGCACTTTTCACTGCAAATTCGACCCAACAGATACTCCATGTGCCAGAAGGAAGAGGAATCTTCAAAGAGAACGAGATGAAGAGGAAGAAAAAAAAGGATGCTGCTGTTATTTTTACGGCAAACGATAATATTTGTGCGCGATGAAAGAAAGTGCACGTTGTAGGGAAGAAGTATATTGATGGAAGGAGTGAAAAAAAATTTTTTTTTTAAAGGAAAAAAATGGGGAGTAAAAAAGAAAGCAGCGTGGAGTTTGTCGTGGCTGTTACATATATCTATCTTTTTATATTTTTCACTTCTCTTGTCTGTATGAAGACTATTTGCCGTCTATTCATGGGTGATGATTTATACGTTCGTATTGGAGTTTTGTGTGAGACCACCAAACGGTATAAAGATGCGAATCTAACAAAAAAATGACCGCTTCGGTGATTTTTACAAGTTGAAAAATATGGTCGAACATTACTGAAAGAATTACCTATAGTTTTCTATTAGAGGTTGAGTAACTGTCAGCGAAGTAAAAGGCTCAGAATGTGTCTTGTTTTTCTTTCCATCCATTATGTGACTGGGCCGGGGGAGTGAATTGACTTAAAAGTAGTGTTGCTGACGGGCAAAGCTTAGTTCATTAGAGCGCAGAGAAAGAGAAAGGCAAGTCTATCCAATTGAAAGCTGTGAAAAGTCATTAATTGCAGAAAGGGGACTTGTTACTATTGTATCATTAAACGTCAATGAACTTGGAGCAAAATTTAGCGCTCGTTGGTTATTTTAAAGATAAATTACGAACGTGTTGGTAGGTAATGTACGATGCAATGACAGTAACACATGCAAAAAAACATTTTGCATGTGTTGCTGTTGGTATACGTATTGGCAAATTTACACGATTGCGCGGGGACGCGAGGGATGGACGTAAATTGTCACATAACGAGACATTCACAAGCACGAATTTTTGAGTGCTGAGAACGACCATGTTGTTTTCACCGTGCAATCGCGTGCCAATTGAATTGCCGCAATCAAAATTTTGTATAACTTTGACGCACATCATCTGGCGTAGTACTACATCCGAAAACAAATTAAAAATGTAATAAAAAAAATACATTTTCGTATAAAATAAAAATATTTTGTAAAAACAAAATTATTTTTTATATTGCACGGCACAAAAAAATTAATTAATTCACGAATGTTTTATCGAATCTCAATTTGAAAATTTAAGTGGTCAATAACATTAACATGACTGAGCTAGAGATTTGAGGCAGGCATTTTGCACGCGTTAAAAGTGAAGTTTTGCTGTCACTATTTTCATTATCTATTAAGTGGCGCTCAGTGGATTATTTAATTAATGACGCAATTCTGTTATCTTTAAACCAAAAGGCTCTAAACCGTGAGTAATTAATATATAATCATGTAATTTTAGGCGCATACGCGAGTGTAATGTACGTATATGCACAATAACGTGAATCTGCTAGCGGTGGAATCCGTACAGGAGCGAAGTCATTTTGACAGCGAGCCAACATTGCTCTCTTCTATCTCTAGCTCTCGTTTCCTCCATCTCTTTTTCTCTCTCGCTTTTCCTGACAGCAATTCAATGCCACGAGAAGAAGAAGGAGATCGATTTTCTTGTCGTCGGTTGAATTGGATGGGTGCACCTTTGTGGGCACCTGTGTTCCTTTTCCTTTAGAGCTTTTTATTATTGTTCTCGATGCCACCGTAATGAACTTATATTTCAATTAAAACTAGAAACATGCGCTTTCTCAGTTTTAATGCTGCCCATTCTTAATTTCCACGGAGAGTTGCAAATATTACACAACCTGGACGTGTGCAAAATTGAGTCTCACCTTTTCTGGCACTGGCGAAAGAGGGAGTAAGCAAACTCATATATATGGCAATTCATCAGGCTCGATATTAATTTATTTTGTTATTTATTTTTCTATGCATAATTTCATTTCGGCAAACTATTTGCATACAATTATGTTTAATTTTCAATTGTTATCGAGTGTAAATTATTATCGAGTGCTGTTTGTTTGTACATTCCCCAAAATAAATGAAACCAGTAGATCAGATTGCTTACCTGCTCGTACTCGTACGTCTCTGCTAACTATGCTGCCCATTGGGTTGGAAGCTACACATTTATAAATTGCAGTGTGAACATCCTGCCGATAATCTTCGGCTTTAAACGGCTTGAATACGAGAGTTCCGTTTGGTGCAACTTCACGTAAACGTGGAACGTCCGTGACTAATGTTTCGTCTGCCCTAGTCCAAGTGAGTTTTGGTTCTGGTTTGCCCGTGGCTGCACAATCCAGCTTGGCGCCAGTCATATTTGAAAAGTCCACTCTGTCTGGTGGTTCTTTCACGAAAATGGGACCGTGGTTGCCTGGGAAAGAATAAATAATAATGGTTTAATCTAAAAGTCTAATCACGTCACGTGCAGCGAAGTATTGATATATCGCGTGCAATTGTACAAAATATGAATCTTTTACTTTATCACTAGGTGAATATATTTTCACTTGACAGAGTACGTTTGGAACAAGTTTCGACAGGGGAAACGATTCGAAATTTTTTCTGCTCTTCGGTGTATAACTGCCATTTAAGATAGATGGCTGGGTGGCTATCAAAAATTTTTTATTATTTTAAACGGATCGTTGCAATCAGGGAAGTAAAATTTCAATTCTGTCTAACTTGAGACATATAAATGGAGTCGTTTTATACGAGGCGGCGTTTAAGCGCGCTGAATTTAGTTAAGGAGAGAGTCTAATCGTTTTTTGCGTGTTATTCACTCACAATACAACTGCAGAAAAAAGAAATAAAAGCTCACCATTTTAAGCGATTCACTATAGGCGAGTCAAAATTGTAAATATTTCATACTACAGACTCGCAAATGTGCGAGTGTGCCGCCATTATAGTCACGGAATTGTTTGATCGAGGGTCAAGGCATGAAATGGAAAATTGCTCGATTATTTCTATTATTACTGTTAAAAACTTAAACTATTAATTCTTGTAATTTTCTTCACATTTTAATTTATTTCGTGTTCAAATTGCCGTTGACGTGAAATTGCACCGAGTGGCGGCGCAATTTCAAGATGGCGGCGTCCACGCAATTACGCTGAAAGCACACTATAACTTCTTCTACTGTGGCTGAAAGAGTCAATTCACACGTACGTCCGATCGAAGTTTGGCCTAGGCTACGTTTTTGTCCTCTGTACTCGATTATGATTTATTTAATATATGTTTAATTATGAATTCATTTCTTTCAGGCTAGCCATAATCACAAACTCCACACGCACTTCTGCGCAGATTAATTATCCAGTGTTAGATTTTCAGATACCGGTAGGTAAAATAAATACATACTATATTATAAAATATTGACTCAAGTCGGATTGCTTTACTAGTCTCACAGCAATATATTTCAATTTTTGAGATTCAAACACTGCTCGGAAAGTGATAAGGACCCGAGATTCATAGCTCAGAGTAAGTTTATTTTATATTACAAAATTTTTCACCAGAAAAAAAACCAGTCTATCTACATGAAACGCAGGCTTTTGTCCCGCATGCACAGGCGGTTTGGAGGGTGTTTGATTTAAAGCTTAATACAGATACGAGCAGAGTTGAAAGCGACGCGGTAACACAAGCATCGCCATCTAATCGCAAATGTTTGCGAAGTTCCACAGGTGATTGATTGAATAGCGGAGATGGGAGAAAGTGGAGACCACCGAGACGATAGTGTGTGTGCGCGTGTGTGTCTGTTCGTTGATTCCTTTCGGCCAGACCAAGATGATTACATTGGTTCTTGGTTCGGTTATTGACTTTCTTCTTTTTTTCCTTTTCTTCCTATTCGAACGAGAGGATTTGATTTGGAGTATTCCAGAGTACGATGTACGGAGAGGGTCGTCGTGGTTTGAGGGAGTCTTTGGTTGGACAAAGAAGTGGTTGCACTCAGTAAACTTTTTTTTTTAAGCCGTCAATTCTGGTTGTACCAAGGAATTGATTTGGTAAGCTGTTGTTGGGTGCACAAAGACTTTTACAAAGACCAAATTAAAAAAAAAATTCACGTTGTAAACTTTTTATTTGGGAATAATTTAGATGACGTGAATTGATAGAAAGATACTAGACGAGTCGTTCCGTTTCTCGTTTTATCTCCGTTGGTGGTAGTGTTAATATTCAGGAAGTACAAGCGCGGCGTAATTATTGGCAGGGTATAAATCAAACCTTACCAGGAACTAAGCGTGTTGAGTATTACAACGTGCATTCCTTTGAAGTGTGTGGCACTTATGGTAATTGAATTAATTGTGCGCAATTGGGAGAGGCAAAGAATCTTGAAAACCACAAAACGACCTTGCTGTTTATGAAGTGGTCATGGTTGAATATGGCGTGACCAATTTTCAACAACGAAGGTTCGGTTACACATTCCACGCTATATAAAAAAAAGTAGAAGAGTTTTATATTCTATATCCTCTTTACTGGTCTCTATTTGAGCGTATTATGCTAGAAAGGACGCGAAATGTTGGTGGAAAAAAAATCAGTGGGATTGAAGATATAGGAACTCGTCCGTGCTCACTTGTGTGGAAGCACCAAGAGTGGTGTTTAGGTTTTGTTCTCTGTTCCTT
The DNA here is from genome assembly GCA_034696085.1 of Stigmatogaster subterranea. Classification (NCBI taxonomy): domain Eukaryota; kingdom Metazoa; phylum Arthropoda; class Chilopoda; order Geophilomorpha; family Himantariidae; genus Stigmatogaster; species Stigmatogaster subterranea. The sequence goes on from JAQIWS010000053.1 coordinate 51,468, forward strand.
TCGTCTTTACTTTATGTTCATTTTTTTTGTTTCGCTCTCTGTCCTTTATTTCTTGTTGTTTGCTGTGGTTTCTTTACTGACCACAAATGATTTAGCGATCAGAAAATGACAAGGAGATTACAATCACTCGCGCTTCGTTAGTTTCTTGTAAAGAGGATTGAAAGAGCAATGTAGATATAAATATATATATATATATAGAGAGAGAGAGAGAGAGAACTGCGTGAGTACTCTGGTAGACAGATAACGATTTGGACAGGAAATTTAATCTGATTTGGTAAATTGCACCAGCGTACACCGAATTAATAGTATTGTTGTTATTATTATTACTATACGGAGTATATTTTATCATGAGTCAAAGTTGGACGCAGTAGCTGGACTATTAAGCAGATGTCAGGTTTAATGTAATATATTGCGATTCTTTTATGAGGTTTCCAAGGAAATGTGATTCTAATACAAGATAGAGACAAAGATCAGGTTTGCACGACTTGTAACTTGAAAACTAACATCGTAATTTAAAATAAGCTATCAAAGAGTAGAATGTAACAAGCTCCTACGTTTTATTTATTTATTTGTTTGTTGGATATTTGCAGATGAAAAACCGATAAATTTCATTTCTAAATTCCCAAAGCTATTTTACTAACGTTAGCTTAACTGACGGCTGCTTGTTTCCTGTTCAAAAGGAAAGAATAACGCTTGGTAAAATTCAATTTTCTTGAATTATTAAAATTGATCAGTTGTCTTTAATTAGATTAGATTGTGAGTTTCTGCTTTGGGTAATACAGCGAACGACACTGAAGGAAGAAAATGACACTGAAGAGACGGATGAAAATTTCTACTGGGATGCATTTGAAGGCAATTTGAGTCGGTAACCAGCGAGGATCCAATCATCAAGTTTTGCCACCTCAAACCTTTATCTTTGTGGAGAACGTGACGGTCGATCAGGCGAAGAGATCTCTCCGGCCAAAGAATCAACTTTTACAGAATAAAAAGTAACTGCTTGTATGTGTCTGGTGGGAAGCAGGTGGTGAAAAAAAGTGCTCTAGTGCAACGTTGCTATGTTGCCATTAATTGGGACGAGTGATGGCTTACAGAAGGTCAGCAAACTCAATTTAGATGCGAGAAGAAAGAGTAAAAGAAATGAATTCGTCAACGGTGACGGAGGGAAAAAAGTATTTGATCACGTGATAACCAATCAATCAGGATGAATATGACAAGGTTTGATAACGGATAAACCATTCGTTGTTTACTGTCACAGAATTGGCAGATGGCAAAATGGGGTTTGGTTAAGCCGTGAGAATAATGAGCGCGCGTGCTAAAGAAAACATTTTGTTTTTAAGTGGCAATGCTAGAATCGGATTTGAGTCTTTGGTTAGTTGTTGTTTGTATGGAAATTGGGAGAGCGAGAGAATTATGATTTGATTTATAAGCCGCAGTTGTAAGCCGTGGGAATGTTTTCCTCCAAAGTACGGAGCATCATTTTTAATTAGAGAGGAAAAAGTTGTTTATGACGTGCCAAAGAACACATGCTTTAGTAATGGTGGTATAATTAAATGTTTTGAGCAATGTACTGAGTTTTATGTGTGGTGCCGTTTTGCACAAACCGCACTTTCGGAACGCTGGATTGCAGATGACACATTTGGTGAAAAAAAAAGAGGCATGTGTCTTCAATTACCCTAAACGCTTTATGGATTTGCCCAAAATTTTGCAGCCCAGCAATTTAAGTGTTAGTGGTTGAGCTTTGCTGGCTTTGTCACTTGTGAAATAATCTTACTACAATATCCGGCGACGTTGACTGTAAAATTCGGCAACCAAGTTTCTGTATTTGAGGGTGGGTTCTATTGCGCAGAAAATGGCCTAGTTCACACCGTAAATCGTCAGTTTGGACGAGAGCACTGTTATTTGAGGGCATGAAACAATATATACCCAATGGAAATAGTTGGTCGTATGGTTTGTATGTGGTTGATTGCAAATTCAACGCCTCAATTGGCGAGGGAAAACCAATGCGTATGAAAGGGTTTTCCGGTTATTTGGAATAAATGAAGCAAGTCCACAAGTGTTTTCCCTTTCCCGCACGTTTACAACAGTAGCACAACATTGATTTTGTGATGTCTAGATGTGCACCACACCAGCGCGACAACAGCCCGAATTTGATGGCGCTAAAATGGAACCTTTACCTGTAGTTTTTCTGTTGTGTCTGATTTTGTTATCGAGTTGTGGATTGAATACTTTCTAGAAAGTAAAATAAGGTTTGAAGAAATATAATCTTCCTTCCTTTTCGACAGTGGTTCCGCTTGGTGAGTTTATTGGTCACGAGAGATTACAATATTCTTTATTGATCTCGCTATCTGTACGATTAGGACGTGGTCTCTTTTATTCTCTCTCTTTCTCTCTCTCATTTTTCCTAGCAAGTTAACGATATGTGCTTCCACTGGCTTTGCATTCAGCAGACACGGTCTCCTTATTGGCATTGGTAAATTGATTGCGCACTACTTTTACTTTTAAAAGTTTTTTCCACCCTTTTTTGCTTCTTTTTCTCCTTTTTTTTTTTTTAGAGAGAGTGAGCTCTACAGAGTGGCAATTTAATCTGTCATTGTCCACCCATTTCTCTTGCCTCAAGTGTTAGGTCGGGTAATTGATTTGGTATGCGAAATCTGTTGTCAACTTTGTGCGTAATGGAAAATAGATTATCTTTTAATGTCATTAGCAATGTATTGAGTATTGGTGCGAAAAGAAAATCTAATCTTAGTTCTTTCGATCGCAGACAGACACAACGGAAATAATTTAGCTTTGTAGTGTGAATTTTGTTGACTTAATCTCCTTAATAAAGTGTAATCGTGCACGAGAGAAAAATGGTTTGCACGACGTGTGTGTAAGGATGATTTCTAGCCTCTTGAACTCCCTGAACCATACTAAATAACTTTACAAGTTAATAGTATGGTAACGTATAGTCCTACTCTATGTGTATCTTTGTGTGTACGGTTTTTCTGTATCTTCTTGCGTTGTTCTTTTCCCAGCAATGTGGTACGTGCCCATCAAAAGATTATCTGCTGTGCTGCAGGAACTATCGTAGCTAACAATTTTTACGATGACCCTTTTTTCCCTTCCTAGCCAACGAGGTTTTATGCGTCTGTGAGCTACTGTATTTATTTCTTTTTCTGTGGCTCTGACAATATTCTTCTCCCTAAAATGTGATACAGTAACTTTTTTAGGTGAATTTTTATTTGGTGTGATTTTATGTATTTTTCTTTCTCACGCTGAACTGAAAAGAATTTAAAAAATGAATCCGTTGCTAAGATAACATGGAAGGTAAAATCTGTATTGAGTTTTGTTTTTGTATTTTTGCAAGAAATCTTAGCAAATACGAGTTGTATTGCATATCGGATGTTTTTTTGTGATTTTTTTTCTGAGGGCTTTTGTTGATGACTTGTTTTTGTCAACCGTCTTGGTCTTTTCTTATTTTATTTTTATCTCACCTCCCTTCGGGTGTTTATTGATGTGTGTGACCTTATTGGAAATGTTTACCCGATAAAACTGGGCAAGGTAGATGTGTCAGAGCATAAAGGAAATCAGTGACAAGGTGAAGACTGACTTATAAAGAAGTATCGGTAAACTAACAATTCGAACGAGAATCATTTGCTTTCAACTTTTAGACCATTGCGCACGCCTGAACAGAAAGCGAGCCAAATTTATTGGGAGAATTGATACAAAGAAAACTTTATTGACCTACACAAAAACTGTCAAAGTTATTGCTATATTTACAGAAAAAAGAAAAGGAACGCATTGAAGGTAGCTCGGCCGTGCTTGGGATGCAATCTATAGACACATATAATGGAAAAGGTCTTTTGAAGTCGTGGCTAATCGCCTTTCCGGTCAACCGCAAAGAAGCGGTGAGGTGAACCTGACGCACCACGTGACCCACATGTCCACTAAGAACGTGAAGGTTTCCTAGGCTGAGGTGAGCGGTCATTCGTATAAGAAGAGTGTATCCTGACTTGCACTAATATGAATTGCCTCAGCAGAGCGTAATGAAAGTTGGGAGTTGGCAACTGGGCTTTTGCGTTCATGCGTTGAATTCGTCCTAGGTGCTTAATTTATTTTGCGTCTTTTTTTAGACAAAATAAATTAATATTTGTGTGGAGATTTATAAGTCAAATTCTCGTAAGCTGCGTGCCACAGTTTGTGGTGGCGGAGGAATACGTTACGACACTACATCATTTTGTGTAATTACCGTAATTTTGGGAGTATATAGTGGTGGCAAACCAAGCAGGCAATGTTTAAAGGAACGTAATTTGAATATGATTAATGGGTGTAGATATTGAATGTTCTCAACTTACTACTCTCAACAACGAGTTGTGTATCTTTAAGTGGGAGAAAAAAAAATTGTCTCCGTAGTTAGGGTTTGAAAAAAGTGGGGAAAAAAAGAACAAAACGCTACTAATTATACGTTCTCTAAAGCAGATTATTTCGTCTTTTCATTTATAAAGTCATTTATCATGAATTTTTTTTCTTTTATTCCGTTCGATATTAGATAAGAAGTTTTCTTTGACCTTGCATGCACCTTAGGGAGAGTAGAAAGCACAGCAAAGTGGTTTTAATATAAAACATGAGAAAGTATAATGGAATAGGCTGCAAAGAACTTTTCAAAGAATTTTCAGATTCAACTAAAGTCAAATGAAAAGACTGCTACATGAACAATTGAATTTATCACGGTAGTGTGCGTGATGGAAATTGAATCAGAATGGAAAGAAGGTACGCGCGCAGAAAAAAAAATCGATATCTTTTGAAACTGCTACGGATTTGAAACGGAGGAGATGTTTTGCTGCAGGTGAACAAAAAGAGATAACGGCTGTAGATTAGGAGGTGTTTGTTTTTGTCTTGTGTTAGTATATTTTGTACTGGTAAAAATAAAATTTTTCTATTTTAACTCGAAAAATGGATGTACATATATGATAATCGAATTACACTAATTTTTAATGATTCGTTAGGTTGAGTAGCACACTGTCAAACAAAAGCGAATTGGGTGGACTATGAGCCAAAGGCGTGAAGGTATTTTTATTTGATGATCAAAGCCAATCCGTTGCTGCGAAAGAATAGTAAGAGTAGGAGGCGAAATTTGTTTCAAAAGCTTTATGTTGGCGCCAAAGGGGGCTGACTGCAGACGGATAGAAGCACGCGCGCAGGTAGACAAAAAGAGACCCCACTAGTGCCACCTCGAGCAGTCGGCATTTCAGCAACATTGCCTCACTTTTCAGCGTGTGCTGAGTTACGCCTACCCACCTCAATAGTTCTCCCAGGAACAATGGGCGAACGCATGAATTTTGCTCTCTTTTCCTTTCATTCACTTTCTCATTCGTTTTCTCTGTTCTCTGTCTCTCTTTCGCAGTACCAAGAGGTGGCAAAGAGAAAAAGAGATGTCGTTAATTTCACACGTCTGCACTCGGTCCTGCAGTGAATGGAGTCTTGGGAATTTCGCGTCGTGTGTGATGAGTTAGCTTTGCGAAAGAGAGGAATGGAAAATAAAAGTAGTGGATCAGGTGTGCACTGGCAGATTGTGCGTGTATCTATGCATAAAATGTACGAACATGCTGTACTACTATATTTGTTTCTGAACCGAGTAAATTTTACAAGAAACACAAAGAGAAGTGAGTTTTATAGGTTCATTCAGCTAGTAAAAGTGAAAATCTTGCGTTATTTGTTTTGATAATAGGAAATTTTTTTCCTTCGAATATAACCTTATGACTTCAATTTATTTCGCTTGGACGTGGAATTTGTTTGTGTCGGAGAAGCGCGCTGGGAGTGAACGGAATGATACGTTTTTGACTCGTCTCGAGCTACGCAATTATCGGGCTTGTTATTCGTGCGCAATACCGGTGAATAGAATTTGTGCTTGCCTTTGCGAGTATTTCTCATCTATCTCTTTTCTATCTTGGAGAAAGAGTAAGAGGCGGAGAATTCTCCTCCTTCGCAATGGCTCTTTCTTCTCTACTCCGTACCTGACAGGAGAGAAAGCGGTCATTTTTTTTCAGCTACCCTCCCCTTTTTTCCATCAGATATTTTCTCCACCAATAGCGGACTGATTTTCGGGCAGGGTTTGCATTTATCGTGCATAACTCTCGAGAAGATGGTCCCATAACGCCACCGAACACGTAACAACATGAGTGGATGGCCGCAGCTGCGCTGGTGCTGGTTTAGTTTCTTCATTCACATCCAGCGATTCCTTACTATGAGGCAAGGATTAAATGATTCTAGAGCAAACCTTAACTAGCTTAGTTCTTTTTTTGCGGGTTAAAAAAATTGGTGTTGCACTTTGAGGAGTTAATATTGTTTTCTCGTACGACGCATCTGTCGACACAAATCACTTTAGTAACATGGTGGTTGTATCCAGATGACAGATTATAAATAATAAAAAAGAGAAGATTGCGAGTTGTGGAATAAAAGAAGAGAATTTATGTTGAATACAATACCAGCTTGGCTTTTGTCTGGCGAGTAGATGTCGTGAAAGCAGATTTTTGACAGTTGCCGATGCACTGTTTTCGAGTATGTGTAACGTGCATGAGATATAAAGGGAGTGACGGGGCTTTCTACTTGATGAAATCATTCTTCAAATGTGTTTATGTGAATATTTGTGTATTTACGTGTGCGCGGCGTGTGAAATTTGACGACATTTTCCGCTAAGATGAGAAAAATAGAGGGGGGTAATTTCATTTGGGAAATTGGAATGTTGAAACTACGCGGGTGAAGTTTTACTATATTTACTTATTTCAGAAACTTTTTTTTTGTAATTTAGCGCAAAAAAAGTATCTAAAATCTCAAAATAATGAACAGAACATACACTACGTTAGTTGGTATTTTAATTAACAAAACACATCCCACTTTTCTGATTAAGGTATTTGCTTTTATAATTACTGGAACAAAAAAAAATTATCAGCATCCACGTTGGTTGGTATTGATTGCTCAAATCCCTAGTTCCTTCGTTGTATGGAAATAGCATTAATTTCAGGCGTACTTATTTAATTAAATATAAATAAATTAATAAAATCATTTTTACTCTTTGGGAGCAGCTGAGGGTGTTGTGGGAGGAGGCCGATGAATTAAAGATCGTAAGTTCAGCAAAACGAGAAAAAAGAAAGGAATTACGCCCGAATGGGTTTTGGCAATAATTATTCAGTTATTCTCTTTCATTCCAGTCCTTCGATGTCTTCCTTTCTTTTCATGTTCATTGATTTGTAACATTATCGAGTTTCGTGTGATTTGTGCAAGTACATGATGTGTAGTTAATGGAATTTGAGAGAGAACATATACAGTCATTCATTATCCTGTTCTCTTTAGCAAAGTAATGATTTGTGCAGCAGTTCTACGTTGAGCAATGAAAATCTAAATCGCGTGTCGACAACTTTTTTTTTTTAGGTATTTTTTGAAATATCACATAAAATTAACCGGAAGAAATTGATAGGATGATTCGTTGTATCATTAACTAGTTCATGAGTAGGTTGTAATGGAAAAATAGTTGACTTAAACGGCACTGATGAATGGTGTTCGATAGTTTATAATTTTGTTTGTGTAACGATTTAGTATTGGTGGATAAATTAATGACGGGAAATGCAAACGGAGTTGAAGGTAAACTTTACGTTGACGAAGGTCTGTTTTTCTCACTTAAGGTTAACATCAATTAATTCGCGAAGCAGCTTCGGAGATGAAGTTCCAATTAATCGCCTTGTCAAGAATGATGAATTGTATTTTGTTTAGAGCTTGATCAGCTGTTGCAAAGGACAGGATGGAAGAGGGGAAAATCAGAAAAAAAATTTTAAGGCCTGCTCATCATCAATAATCACTTTACCAAACTTCAGAATTTGTTGATACTACGTCGGTAAGTTGAGAATTTGTGCACACATGGTTGCGGATTACGGAAAAATTTTTATTTGTAAAAAGACTAAGTTTGGATTTGTGATTAAATTATTCAAGATTAAGAGAATTTAACTCGACGATGAAATGGAAATGGTTGAAAATGAGAAGGAGATTTGATTTTGAATTCAAAATTTGCGTTGTTGAAAGAAATAAGTGCCGTCTTTTTGGTGCCTATTCTCCATCTTTCAAGCCTGACACAGACGATGGGGTCGGATCTAAATTGAGTGCAATCAAGGGTGATACAAGTTCATTCATTCGTGGAGAAGAAGAGAAAGGAAAAGCCTGTGATTGTCGCAACTGCACGTGGCCGTAGTTTCTTTTGTGAAGTCATTACTAATAAATTAAACGTTAAAGAGGTTCGTGTTAGATGGTTGAAGAAAAAATTGAAAAAGCAAGGATCTTGCAAAGTGCAATTAACGGATGTTATAAATTATTTTATTTGTTTACTCCTTGAATGTCAATTTCAATATTGAGTAGAAAAAACCAAACGGGGAATGAAAAGTAGTCGAACAGACAGATGTCAGATGTATAATTGAAGAGTTTCATCCAACATGGTTTTGATTTTTACTTCGAGTTTGGCTTCTCGATTCGTCTGCTTGAAATCGATTTATTATAAGGGCAAAAAAGGAGATACAGTATATTGTAGTATAAGGTCGTTGTTTTGTGTCTTTATCTCTTTTTTAAGTCATGTTGAAAAAGAATAAGATCAAATGTACATCAAGGAGAGCTAATTTAGCTGACATAGGAGGAAGAAAGTATAAGCCATATCCCAATTTAGCTGATTTAACGGGCACGAAGGAAAAAAAATCCTTCTCTGCGGAGTGGAACGCGAGATAAAACTGTCAAGTCGAGGAGGAGGGGTTGGTTATGTATTTTATCAGTAGCAGCTTTCGCCAATGGTCCAAGGGAATTTCATAGAAATTACCCGTCAAACCCTCTTCGTCCTAACCATTTTCCCACATAACACGTGCCAGGCCTTTAAGGCAGATTGAGCTTGTACGGCCAAAGAGAATCCAGGAGTGCCGAGTATACTGCTTCCATGCCCGGCACGTCGTCACCTCTGCTACCGGGTGGTGGCAATCAGCAGTTTCACAAGCGGTATTGTCCAGTTGTAGAAATGGTAGCGAGGCGTGCGCGCATGCACTGCGCTATCGCGCTCTCTTCTAACTTAGTCACCGTCGTAAATTCGCGGTTCCAAATCTTTGCGCCTTGCACAGGGTATACGAATTCGCTTTGACGATCTCGAGAGTTGAATAGGAAGGTAGAAAGAGAGCGAGAGTCGTTTCAAATGTGAGGAGACGTACAGGGGAAAAAGTCTTACACACATTACACGTGGTGTTTCTGATCAGATTTTGTGCTGGGTGTTGTTATGATTTCGAATAGCTGTGGGAGCTTAGAAGTGGAAAGTGCAGACAAATATTTTCTTTAAGGTATAGGAAAACCATTTCTTTTTTAGTGGAAGTGGGATTTTTTTCCTTTCTCGTTCGGGTTTTTTTTTCTCTCTCCTTTTTATACATTTTTTTCTCCTCTCTTTTTATCAAAGTTGACCTGGGTTTGGAATTGTGAAAGAACGTGTACGTTCAGCATGAGAAGATTCGAAATGGTTTCTCGTATTACGTATCAATTTGTTTGTCAGAAGCGAAGTCGAGCCAAGATAGGAAATGAGAAGTAATGGCTGAGAGAGTAGTTTAGGAGTGCAGAGTGTACATTCAACTGATGTTAATAAGGTAGAAGTCTAATGCAGGGTAATGGTTTTTAATAAGGATGCGAGAAAGGATTACGTAAGCATATTGCACAGACGGAAAGCTAAATAGATTAAATGTTTGAGCAAAAGTAATACGATAAGAAATTAATTTCTGTTCGTATATTTGCACGGAAAAGTTATACAGCAGACGCACTTGGTTAAGCCGTAATTGAGTTAGTATACCTGCTGTTTAAATACTTACAGAGCTTGGCGTAGTTGTTTCCGCTGAAGTTAAATATGTATGCGATGAATTATTGAACGAACTTTTATTATTACAGGTTTATTGTATCAAGTAGGATTTGTAATAAAATATTAATGAGTGACTGCAGAATCTTAGGTTCACTATATCATCATATAACTCACGAGACACAGAACTTTGATAATATTTATATTGGAAAGTTTGCTTATGTTATGAAAATTTAAGAATGTAGAAAAAAGGGGAAAACGGAGTTCGATGTTGTTGAGCGGGCAACAAAATTTAGAGAGTTGATTTATTTTCACACTTCTGCGTTCACGTGTATTCGTCTCCATCCAGACTTCACTCTTAACTTGGCCTCGACTCAACTATGGGCTATGCATAGAAATGACTATTTTATTCCTCAGAAAAACGCTTCAGAAAAATGGAGACCGGAGAAGCGACTGCTTTTTTCTTCATTCATGCACACACATCAGCAGACGTAAACTGGCAGCGTGAACTATGTCCACTTCCTGCAAAACATTTGCTTGAACACGTATTGTACTACTGAAGTCAAAAGTCATGTTGTATGGAAATGAGGGTTGTTGCAGATGTAATGATGATGACCGTGTAATGTGAAATATACTGTATTTGTTAAGAGCATTTTCTGCCGCGCTTTTGAGTTAGAACCACGCACTTTATATGCAGATGAAATAAAAATTCAGATATTCTTTTTTGGGATGGAAGAAGGAAGGGATAAAAATATTATTTTTCTGTACGTTATTCGGCATAAGAATAAATTTTGTCGTAAATCTTGCTTTTTTTATATTACGGCTGGCTACCTCTGGACTATCAAGCTATCGTGGTTTATTGGATTTTTTCAATCGGATTTTTGGGTTTTGTCCAATCACATAAGCAAGCAGCCAGTCAGGGTTGTTTGTCTGTGCGTTGAGTCCGAGATGAACACACACACACATGAATAATCCATAATACGTTTCTCTATTCAGAAAATCATATCTAAAATGGTAATTGCAGATGCATGCAACGTTTATCACTTGGTGTGATGAAACAGGTGAAATATCCGCAAAATGTGATTTGAAATGTGATAAGACTGTATAATTGAAGTTTTCACCACCCAACTTCAATATTGGTACGGCGATCACACATGCGGTTTGCTTCTACTGTTCCCACCTGAGAATATGGTCGTCTCTGTGCGGGATTCTGGTTATGCAGAATGAAAGTAAGATTAGTCAAGCATCACTGTGTTAGTATCAAGTTCATTCCGAGCGTGTGTTGGTGTAGCTATCCGAGGATTGCTACCAGATTCATGTGAGTGGATTGTCAGAGGAGAGACGAAAAGTGTTGGCTGTATGTGGAGGATTACAGGCAGTTGCTTCTGCTCGAATGAACGATGCAAGTTTGTGGAAGAAGGTCGTAAAAAGGTTGCTGCTTTTGGGCGTAGAGGACTTGCCTTGCCAGTCGAAATGTAGCAATCAAGACCACTATTCTCTCCCAAAGCAGGGCTTCTATGTCGATTCTCTTAATGTCAGTTTACATTTAACCTTTAATAATTTAAGGTCAAATTACATTTTGCCTTCTATAATCGGAGACTCTCTGTGGCCCACAATGAAAGTGAAATTAGATCGAAGAAGTTTTTTTTCTTTTTTCTTTCATTCCTTTTTTTTTTTCTTTGCCAAATTTTTTTTTAGTTTCGTGGCAGTTCTCTCTTGTGGGCATTTTTCTCTCGAGTCTTAAACATTGTGCTCGTTGTTTCAGCTTTAAGAACATTTGTAGAAATTTAGCACTCACTTTTTGGTGCAGGTATCCTGCATTGCAGACAAGTTACAAGCGTTTTAAGAGATGGAGTAATAACATAAAAGAAAAACTGTCGTTAAAGTGTAGATTAATAAACCTTGGTGATGAAGTCTGAACAATTAATTTATAGTATCATCTAACCTAATATATTTATTTACGCACGACCTTCTCTAACAGCGTGTAAATTAAAATCACCTTGTTCCATGTCACGGCACGCACGTTACTGAAATTGATGGTCAAACGAAAAAAAATATTCGTTTTTATTTTTGACAGATGTGTACGGATGGTGAATTGTGCTCCCAAACTCTCTTACGCATCGTAAAGAAAGAATTCGTAAGTGGGTGACGAAGAGAGTTGGTTTTGTTTTATTTAACTGCTGAAATAAAGCTGCTATATGGCAAGTGGAATGGTCGGTGGTTGTGTGTGTGACACCTCATGTTTCATAGTGGAAATGAGCTATCCGCACCGAAACGATAAATCACAGTTCTAGTGGTGGGTATCTGGATATATATAGAGAGAGAGTGTGAGAAAAAAAAAGGTGGAGCAAAACTTATCTGCTTCAATGAATGCTTAAATTTGCTTTTTTAAAAATGAAAGAGGAAAGTGGCCTGCTTTTTCTTTCACAAAAATGTCTAAACATAAATCTTTGCTGGTCTAATAGTAATTTTTTTATCAGCCCTGAAATTTCATTACGGTGGTGGGTTTGTCTTTAAGAAATTATAAATTATAAATAGTGGATTTTTAATGTGGGTTTAACCTAATGGATGGTTTCACTAAAATATTCTATGAATACTTAGGTAAAATGGTTAACATTTTTAATGTACTGTGAGTAAGTATACGTGTACACAAGCGCTGACAGATGGGCAGAATTTTAACATGGCTTGGAGAAAATGAGAAAATTAAAAATTAACCACCCTTCTTAGCTTGTCGTACACGGTGAAGAAATTTAACGGAATACATTTTCTTACCCGTGTTTTCTCAACGCTAACATCTTACGAATATTTATTTTTACGAACGTTAATTGCATAAATTTATTAAACTTTTTTTTAAACATTAGTAAAAAGCAACATTTCTAAAATTGAGACTCGGCGAATTTTTTTACTAAAAATTTTTGTTTTATTCGAGTGTGGTAAGATTTTTTTTGTGAGAGTAAAGGATGGGTACGCGCAGCTCTTTATCAAAGTTGTCTCATTAGTTTCCGTGCAAATTTGCATACAAACTGTAGTCAACCTTGATGTAAATAACGGTTTAGTGTTTGCCTCGCTTTTCTTTCAACATTATATCTGCGTGATGAAAAGTCGTGCGGTTATTACCCTCATCCCCGCGTACTGGTGAGTGTTTCGTATATACGTCGTAAAGCTGCAGCAGCACTTCCCATTCCTGAAAGTGCAGGTAGAAAGGAAGTGTGAGTGTGTATGTAAATAACATCACCCGCACCTTGACATCGTAGTGGAACAGAGTGAATCATCAATTTTGGAGGTAGGTTGGATTGCGTTGCTTACAAGTTTTGGTAAAAGTGTGGTATATTATTTACGTTCACATTTTTCGAAAAAGTCGCACTTTGAAATAAAACCGACAATGAGGACTGTAAACTCAATCTAACTTTCGTTGGTAGAATATTTAACGGAAAGTTTAAAAAATTAATTGAATAATTAAAAAATAAATCGTAAAAGTTGTTTCTCCAGTTACGCGATAGTCTAAAATTATCGAGTTGAAGTTGTATTTTGTGGAAAAGGTCGATGTTGCATTAGAGCACGCCATCATCATTCCGTTAGACGCGGAAGGTCAGCCAAATGGGAGACCTACACTTTTCTCAAGCAGTAGACGTTGCAGTTTCCCTCGGGGCTCTACACACGGCTAAGAAAGCAACCAGAAGAGGATTGAGTTTGTAGTCGACTCAGATGATGGCTGTCTAGTAGTTTTGTAGTTGTTTAATGACGGATTCGGGACCAAACGATAGACGACTGGTTGGGGACGAATTGAGTAAGCTGACTGCAGTGGAAAGCAACTCAAGCACTTCTAGTAGTACTAGCTATGTATTTTGTACGAAGAGACTTAGAAAGGTTACACGGAGGCTGTTTCTGCCACTCCGCCAGCGGAAAAAGGCGTGGTAGATGTAGTAGTGCTAGCAAACACGTACGGTATACAGAAAAAAGGAGAGGGGAAGAAAAAAAAATGAGTACGTGGAGGCAAGATCTGAGACGCTATTACGAGCAGCTGTTGGAAAAGCTGATATGGGCAAGTGTGAGAGAGGTGACACAGGCGACTTTATTTTTATTGTCGCCATGAGGACTTGGTTCTTGAGAGAGCAGTGTGGTGGTCAGTTTGGGTTTATTTAGTGGGAAATCAAATATTTCTACATGTTGACCATGGCTGTGAAAAGGCTGAGAATAGATGAGCGCATGGAGGCCTCTGTCCTCTAACTCTTCCTTTCTGGTTGGCTGTGATATTAGCCAGGAGGGCCCTGACCAGAATGACCTGAGCTAGCTCCAGATAATTAGGTGGGAAAGGCGATCGCGCTGAAGACCAGTCTTGTATGGACAGTTGCAATCAATTGCGTGTACGGAGCAAACGATCAACGCATATAATGTGAGAGTAGTGTTTTAGTCTTGGATCTGATGTACTGTGGAAAACATAAGGTCAAATCTGTGTGGGTTTGATAGCTGCACAACGGGAATTGCTACTCGTTAAATGTACGTTAAACACACCTGTGTGCTCAAGGGGTTGTGCATGTGGCTATTCTCTTTAAGTCGTGAGTGAGCATATTTGCGAGACAGCTGACCCAGTACTGCCACAAGGGAGGTGTAGGCCTTTGTGTAGTGGTAGGAGAAAAAAAAGGGGCCAGAAACTTTTTGCCAAAGTTTTATTACAGTGTTATGAGAGTGTGGGGAGTCAGTTTTGAAGATAACACAAATTTTTGAATGCATTTTTGGTACGCGAGATGGTGGTGTCATGCGGCAAAGAGATGGGAAATCAATAAGTTACAAAGGGTGTGTGTGTGTGTGAAATACTTGCCAATTCTCAGTTTGCATGATAAAATTCAACTTTTTGATCTCCAGAGAATAAAGCGGCGATTGATTGCAGTGTAAGTTGATTAAAATGGAGTGTGCTTGTGGATTTTTTTTTGTTCAGCGAACTTGGTTGCTTGATAAAAAAAAACGAAATTGCTTCCTGCAATTTATTTTTTCGTTTACCAATTACTGATGACTTTTCGAAAATCAGAATTGTTGGTTATTTGCTTTCAACCCTAACCGACCTTTATTAGCAATCTATTGTTCGTTCTTAAATGGTGACAAGCATTCTAGAATTTTCGGTCTGGCGTGCTAGCAATCTAAAACAGCTGGAAAAATTACAGCCTTTGGCAGTGTATTTGATTTCCAATTTACGTCTATACGCTGATGAAGCGATACTAATTAGCGGCAAACTTGTTCGCCGTTGTGGAATTTATGTCGAATAACAGTACAACGTGTTATTCCATCGAAGTCCATTTGTGAGATAAAGTGCAAACTGAATTTAGTTTTGTATCGAATCGACATTTACAAACCTTTCCTGTTTCGTCTGTAAAACGTCGATTTACAGAATTTATCAATTCACGCATATTGCCTTTGGCGTTAGGAACGAATTCAAATGCGTAGCCTATGGCTTTAACTTTTCATTCTGCAAAGCAAAAACACCATACAGACCGTAATAAAACCTCTTTGTTTACAATCCGTGGTCTGCTTTGTTTTGCTTTTAAATTTAATCTTCTTCTGCACTGTGAGTTAAGTATCACGTTACAGCAATTTTCTTTTCGTCTAGTGTGTTGATTGTTGACCATGTCTGTTCATCAGGGAGACATGGATATTCAATTAGGTGTGAGATAATGTGCGTGTGGACATGCATAGTGTTGCGCTTTGACTGAAACCATTAACAGACGTCGATTAAACGCGACACTAAGTATTGCCCTTGTATCAGTCTACGGTAGGTGTTTAGTGTTGGAGATGAAGGAGATGTATGGATCCGTGCAGGAAAAGTTTAAATCATTGACATCGGGGGAGGTTTGAAGAATTAAAAGTTGCTTTTCTATACCAAGATACAAAAAATTGATTTTTCAACGCTCATATGTGTACCTCATCTTACTTTTACAAATTACTGCCTTTTGTGTGTAATATGGAATAAGACCGGGATTAATTTTAACGTAGACTTTGAACGGAAGGCATTTCCGTTCTTAATCCTCGCTATCTTTGTATGAGCTTCACACACACAAGAGACGATTTTCTAATCGGGGACACGTTCTTAAGGTGGTAACAAGCAAAGCTTTCTGCGCTTGTCCGAGAGATTTCAGGTGTTCGACTCAAGGACTGTACGTAAAATCCACGTTAGCTGGATTGCAATGTACCCACGACGAACGGGGATTTTGGCGAGGATATGACCCCACGTCTACCTGTCACGGGTTAGGTCGCGGCTTTGGTGCTTACTGTCTGCTGACTGCAAATCGGTGACAAGAGACTTTCTCTCTTTTCTCTTGCCAAATCTGTCTGTTTGCTAGACCGATCGAAATCATTCCTAGTAGAAAGAATATAAAGGTGCGCATACTTTCACAGTGATTAAAATGGAGTTTGCGAGAAAAATGCAAATTAATTTGCTTGACGATGGCAATTGAGAATTTTTAATCTGCGCCTAAGTTGCGAAATTTGTTTTTCTAAACGTGAGTCTTATTTTTTAAGGGGTTTGTCTATTGAAATTAATGTGCAGTTGTTGTGTTTTGAGCTACGCGTTTGTCTTTTGTTCATCTCGCACTGTCGTTAAATTGGATTGGCATTTTAATATTTGTTGTTGCGCAGCAAAAAGACAATGGTACACGGTGTTGCTTGAATGCAACTACGTTAAGATCATTGTACAAGATTGAAATTAAGCGTCGGTGGAGGATGCAGCGGGTTATTAACATTGGGAATTTCATTTCTGTTGCGTTGTGCATTGTACATTTTGAAATTAAAGGTGCAATCATACGAGTATATATTTAAGTTTTGCCCGTATTTGTAGCAGGTGTTTGCTGCGAATGTCTAATCCTTTCTCGTTGTGGTTTATACTTGAGCTGTTTTCCTTTTGCTTTAATTAAAACTGTCCCTTACGGAAATATAGGAGTTGAAACAGCACGAGTGCTTTTTGCGCAATTGTCTTTTATTACAGCGTAGACTGGTTTTAAAGTCCTTTCACTCTTTGTATGCGAATGGTCGATTTATTTTCGTTGGTGAGCGAATTGCGTACAAAACTTTTACTTTTTTAACTTTTCCGAGCGTACAAGATAAATTTACTTTCATTTTTGGATTTAACCATGCGTTTGTCATCGCTCACTTCCTATACGAAATTGTGATAATTTGTTAGCGTAGTTGAGTGT
This sequence comes from Stigmatogaster subterranea, assembly GCA_034696085.1. Lineage (NCBI taxonomy): Eukaryota > Metazoa > Arthropoda > Chilopoda > Geophilomorpha > Himantariidae > Stigmatogaster > Stigmatogaster subterranea. Next base: position 68,484 of record JAQIWS010000053.1, read on the forward strand.
TTGTACATTAATGCTTTTTTCTCTCTTCACCGTTTCCTTCTCACAGCAATTTTTTACCTCTCTTTTCTCCGGTTCCGCCACGGAATCTCCACCCCCGTTAATTACACGGCTGACCCTCGATTTTTCTTTCAGGTGAAGTGATTAATATTTCAAGAGTTAGCATATGGTGTGTGCCAAGGCATTTTATTCGTTCACTTCTTGGCAGTCCCTTGTTCCGCAAGTACTTTAATCGTGTAACCAACTTTGAATTGGGCTGACATTCTTTTTAGTTGTAACTGAAGCATTCATTACTTTTTCTCTTGGTTTTAATTCGTCTAGGGAGATATTGGTTTGTGCTCTGCGTGATCATGGAGAAATAGTGTCACATTTCCCACGTTGCTACTTTTGAAGAGTTTTATTTTGTCATTTCACCACTTGTATATTGTGTTTAAAAAAGAATGTGTGGACAGGCAGCTTGGCATAAAAATTTTAAATGTAATTTCAGGTAGTGCTGGCTGAATCTCTTCCAATTTTTTTGTTCTGCTCTTTTATCGCAGTAATTTTTTTTCTTCAAATGTTACTTCATTGGATTGAATGCTCCTGCTTGTACGTTGAAAAAAGACTCTCATTGGCTGCAAAGATGGGTAGTTTGCGTGAATTAGAGGCTTTTTTCGTTCTTTTTTTGGTAATAAACAAAATTATACTGCTGTAATATAAGCTCGAATTAACTAAATTGATTTTTGAGGATTGAGTTCTTCGCACAAATTGCTAAAAAGCTGTTTTGGACGGTTTGTTTTGTAAGTGAAGTGCAAATAAGGTGAACGGTAAGAGTAAAGTAGTGGTTTCGGGTTTAGTAAATGAGGGAGTTGTTGAATTTTTAATGGTTGTAATGCGGGGGTGTGTGTTTTCTGTGTGATGGTTTGATTTATATTGATTAATGAACTGGCCTCCTTCAAGAATTGATTGCAAAATCAATGTGCGCTCTATGAATATGGAAATTTTTAGAAAACTGCCAGCGTATAACGGGAAATTGTTCCGCAAAACATTTTTTTCCCCCTATTTAATTCCAGATTGCATATAAAGTTAGATATCGGAATTTAAATTTATGCAATTTCAGCAGATCCAATACGATGCAACTGATGGATGTATAGCTGAGAGATGAGTTATGTTTTTATCTTTAGAAACTTATGTTATTTCGAGTGCAAATGGCCCACAAGTTTTTTTTAATGTTTTATTTATTTTTTTATTATTTTTCAAATACTATAACAATAGATTCAACTTAACGTTCGAAGAATACGCCTGTGCGTGTTTGCATACACGCACATAATCTGGAAATTTATATGTTAACGGGGAGCGTAATTAAAGTGATACATCACGAAACTTTAAGGAAGTGATTTATTCGGTGGTATTTAATAGACATCTATCTGAATCTATTTTTGCATATTAGTATAGAAAAAGTAAAAACATGTCATCGTTTATATAGTTCACTATATTTGCAAAAGGCGTGAATAAAGTTAAAATTCGCGTCACATACTTATGTGATTTTGGTCTAAAAGATCTTCATATTTATTGCAATAAGAGCTTTATTTTTCACATAGTGCCTTGCTGTGAGCTGCTATAAAAAAAAATAGCCTCAAATTACACTTTGGTGTTTGGGGAAAATGGGGATTTTTATTTTTATATTTGCATTTAAGTGAATCTACAGTAAGGCAGCCTGCTCCTGCTTGCCCCGGCATCTCAATCCCAATTTATAGTTGTTGTCCGAGGAATCGTTTAATTTTTTTTTATGCTCTATCCCCTTATTCTGAAGATGAGAATGGGAGTATAAATGGGTCACCCTTCCCTAAACGCTCATTACACATTGGCATGACAGTCACACATTGGAAGCGCGCGATAGCCACGCATTCACCGTCGCCTGCTTTATTACCAATTGCAGAGAGTTTATGGGAGTGTTCATCGTGACACTATAAAAATTCTTTTGCGACCAACGAAATAGGGGATTTTGCCATTTTCTCTGTGCATTGTTAGTCAAGTACGGCAAAGAAGGAAGCTGTTTTGAATACAAATTGGCACGGATTTCTTTATCATTAAAGAGCAAGATTGCGGTTGATATTCATTTGAAATGGTGTGTTACTAGCACACTTTTTTTTTAGTAGTAGTTGGATTATATACAGTTAAGAATTATCTAGGAATTTGCAAACACGACCAATCTGTCAAAGTGAGTTATATGTGCACAACAATTTGGACCAACACAGTTAATGCATTTGCGATAATTGGAGAAAACATATTAAACAGAGAAAGATAACATCTCTTGATGAGTAATTGTCTATCCACTGATGGAATTTTGCCATTATACCTAAAGGGTATTTGAAAAGAATAACGAGAAGAAAATGTTACCTCCTTTTCTTGGATCGATACTAGTGGACAGAATAAGTTAGGGAATGGAGTAAAGCGCATTTTGTATTACGACCTCATCAGGGTAGGGTCACCCGCGTGCGAGAATGGCTCTTTCCACAATCCCATTGAAAATTATTTAATTATGTTGTCCTTGCTCTAGGGTTGTTTTTGCTCTTCTTATTATTCATACGTGCATAATGCCATCTAAACAAGCATTTTTATGTTTTTAAAATTGTTATTTCGTGTATAAAATTACGCTTTTGGTAGATATTAGATTTTTACTTATTGTGTGAAGTTAAAAATAACCGAATACAAAACTGAGATTTGTCTGCAAGATGTCTACAAAACTGTGTACTGTAAACCACGATTCAGTCAGTGTTGCGTGGTTGCAGAAGCGAAAACGATTGATATCTCCACCCCCCCCCCCTCCTTTCCCCTTTTCCAAGAAAAAAAAATATAAGGGGAAAATCTTTTTTTCCCCCATCATATCATTTTTATGCCGCATCGTTCAACCTCAGTCAAAAATAATGTTTTCTTCGCCGTACCTTTCGTCAAAAACACATATATTCTGCGTTTTAGTGTAAAAAAACAACATTGCTTTTGAATTTTTATGTTGTTTGTAGCCGTTGTAAATGATGAATATTCTGTTTTCAATGTTCGGCGTGCAGACAGAATTTTATTCTTTTTTTACTCAGAGTGTTACTGACCAACATATACGTAGCTTGCGGTACACCGACTGAAAGGGTTTATTCTATGCTCAAAACGGATACAGTCAAGTGGGAAAATTTGTTGAGTGTTACCATGGCATAAAGGGAAGCGCAATAGCGTGTAAGTGATGATGGTGTACGCAGTTTGAGGCCGCTGTCATAATCGCAATTAACAATGTGGGCTTATAAACCTGCCCTCTTTGGTCAGTTTGCATGCATTAATAAACGTTATCTTGTACCTCGCGGAAAGCTTCAACTAGACTTTCTTTTTCAGCTTAACGAATTTTCCCTTTTATTATCAAAACCCGCTGTTCCTGTGCTTTAAATAAAGTTCAACCCCGTAGTTTGATTATCTATCTGGTTTTCAGTGTTTGTATTCGCTGTATAAATTGTTATTCAGGTCAATGCAGATCGATAAAAACGGTATTGTTTACTTTATTGGAAATTTTTCAGAGCCAAGAAAGACGATAGTAGGTTGAATTCTAAAATGGATTTTTCTGTATTTACTGTGTGTGTGTGTATTTGCACTTAGTGGAGAATTGTAATTTGGTTTGTGCTGGAGTTTTGAAATTCTCGAGAGAATTTCTTGCGCGTTTAGGGAACTATCTCTTATTTTCTATTCAGTTTTCTAGGATTAAACGATTCGAAAGCAATCAACTCTTTTTCCCTAGAGTGCAGTTTATTAAGATATTGTTCACATACGACTTGCTATAATGCCGTGTCCCCCTTGTCAAGTCTTTGGAAATTAATTTTACTGAAATTGGATTTTTCGTTCTTTTTTTAAAAACACATTTTATCCCTCCTCTTCACTTTTTGATAAGAGTAAAAGTTTCGGGTTGCTAGTATTAAAAAACAAGATTATGAAAAATTTTCTTTAAAAAAGAAATAGATCCTTTTTTCTCAACTTTTTAAAAAAAAATGAAATTGTTTGGTTTTCAATCTTTTATATATCGCAGTCGAGATACATCTGAAAATGGCAAAGAAAATTGCTATTTTTTCATTCCCATATTTTCTCCACTTGTTGTTTCTCTCCTTTCTCATGTGGAAATTAAAATTTAAAATTCTATCAAAGTGAAAATACAGTAGTACGAAAAAAACAGTTACCGTTTTTTCTTCTCTACGCCACGGTAAACGTAATGGTTCCAAGATCTGAATATACACGCTTTTGTCGAAAAGAGTGGTTTAAAGCTGCCATAGATATTTATTTAAACTTTATTATATAACTGTAAGCTCGTACTGTAAAGAAGGTTTAGTTTTTCAGTTTAGCAGAATTTCCCTCGAGAACGTTGCAATTTTTTTTCTTGGTTTGCTGCAAGTTTTCTTTTTGCTATTTGGTTTATTTTGACAATACAGACGCTAGATTATTGAAGCTTGGCTGTATACGTAGTTGATAGTATAAACAAGTCCCCGGTTAGATTTCTGTATAGCAGGAAACACATATAAAGAGAAAAGGGTGCCTTGAATATTTTAGCAGGAAGATGGAGGAAAAAGACTCTTTTATTCTATTATTATGCAAAAGTCGCACTGTATTACTATACTAGCTCTTTACCTTCTTAGCTTGGAGTGACACTGCATCTTGGTTGACTGATAAAAATGTAGCCATGTGGAAAAAATAAAGACGACTTTTTCCATCATGCATGCAGAAGAAAGTTCTATGCTGTGTGTTTTGTCGCTTGGGCAAACGTACGAGGATGGAGCAAAGAGGGTTGAGCTTACACGGCAAGCAAAAGCGGCAAAAATATGTGCATAAACGCTGTAATGATATACGCAAACGAGGAACAAGGTCTCGTGTCAAAAGTCTTTGGATAAGAAAAGGAAAGACTGCGTGTCCCTGCAAGTGATTGGCATTAAGTTTGTGTATGTAGTAAAAAAAAAGTTACGTTTGATGTGCTGTGAAGACTTTTGACGTTTTTACCAATGCAATTTTTGGGCTGATGGAAACTGTGTATGGTATTTTATTTTTGGATCGTGGTGGAAATAAAAGTGTGATTTAATTTTCGCAACATTTCTTGTGATATTCCTATCCAGAGAGGTTTTATCGGTAATCGATGGTGAAGGTGGTGGAGTTGAATTTTAATTTTTGTTTTGCTCGTTTCGGGCGTGTTTACTTTTTTCGTTGGCATACGGTACGCTTTCAATAAGAAAAGGATTAAGATTTAGAAACTATTTGTTATTCTTTTTTGAGTGCTTCGTGGAAACAGCAAATACCAAAAAATGAGTTTGCTTTGCTTCTTCCACGCATCATCGTCACACTTTTAGCTCTTGCCGTTTCCTTGCCTCTTGTCTTTGCCTCCTGCTGTTCTTTAATCCGTGGGATCTTGAGTAAGTCTGACCCGGAGAGAACGAGATATTGCTCGGATCATGGAAAACTTCTCCTTCACTGTGGAGTTCAGGGCACGACTAATGAAAAGACCCATAATGACTTAGAAGTACGCAAGACGAACACTACTTCATGCCCCTTAGTCCTGCAGTTGCTCTCAACATTTACCCTTTAGACAGGATACGACAAAGTAAGGTTTGACTTGTACTGGATTATATTAGTACCCCTTGAAACGTGTTCTACCTTTCAAATTATGTAGCAGGTAAAATTTATTACATTTTGAAATTAAATTTATTTTGAAGAGACTGGTTTTCTGGTGTAGTTTGAACATTAAGTTATTTAGCAGTTTGGAATGTAGTTTGCGGTATAGTCAGAAAATATTTAGAAGTAGGAAAATAGCCCCGTTTGAAAAATTTGTAATTTCGCTATATTTGAGAACAAATCACTTGTGAATTAATACCGGTTGGTCGATCTTTGATCAAACACAATTCATCTCTTTTGTGCCGGTAGGAATTTCGGTTGAATTAATC